>JAYESA010000015.1:123759888-123869888 GCA_036927795.1 Iris macrosiphon
ACGGCACCATTTGAATGCTGGATTGATAGCTATTATTGTATGCAAATTCGGCTAAAGGTAGATGCATGTCCCAACTTGACTTCAAGTCCAAAGCACAGAGCCGTAGCATGTCTTCAAGTATTTGGTTTACCTGCTCTGTTTGATTGTCTTTCTGAGGATGGTAGGCGGAGCTGAACTTCAACTTCGTCCCCATTGCTGATTGAAGACTCTCATAAAAGCATGATAAGAATCGTCCATATCGATTGGAGATAATGGATAAGGGCATACCGTGTAGTCGAACGATCTCATTTAGGTAGATCTGCGCTAGACGGTCGGCACTCCAAGTAACTTTGATAGGCAAAAAGTGAGCTGACTTGGTAAGTTGATCTACGATGACCAGACGATATTATTTTTTTGTTGCATCTTTGGCAAACCAACAATAAAATTTATCGTTATGTGTTCCCATTTCCACCCCGGTATAGCAAGGTTCTGTATCTCTCTGCCCGGCTTCTGGTGCTCGGCCTTTACTCACTAGCAAGCCATGCATTACGTCATGAACAGTGCCATATCCCTCTTCATTTCGTACTACCAAAATATCGTGCGGAGGTATCGATACATCTTCGTGCTTCCTAGATGTGAAGTGTAACTCGCATAGTAGGCTTCAATGAGTATCTCTTTTCTGAGGTTTGCATTGTTAGGAATACACAATCTTTCCTTCACCCACATTATTCCATTTATGCTTACCGCAAAGTCGATCGCCTTTCCTGCTGAGATAAGATTATGCATCTTCTCTGTCACGCCCCAGTCCCAAAATACGTAGGACCAGGAATACGTGACACGCCAGCTACGCATTCGACCAGACTCTGGTCTGACTCGAATACGTATAAGCTGTAATATAAAAGGGCACTATCTAGATATCCCATAAATGTAAACCTCTATGTCTCAATCCACAATGTACAGCAGTATACAAGAAAGAGCTATATGTGCTAGAGTCGGCCGCCCAATAACACACTAACTCGAATAGACTCGAGAAGAAGTATGAGTCTATAAAAACTAGGCTACAACAGTAGATGAAATAAACAATGTAAAATAACCATAATGTCGGTAGATATAATATGAGTACCTGTGTAAACACCCTAATTTTCAGAATAATTTTAATATATATTTTCCCCCAATTTTTTTGGTATTTTTTAGAATTTAAAACGAATGTGATTATGATTTAAAGAATTTTAAGTGTTGCTAATTGATGTTAAAATATTATGGAAATAATATTTATGGTGTAAAATAGAAAAGCGGACATGGGGTATTTTTTCTGTGAATTTATTGGACTCCGGAGTAGCGTTTTCAGCCCTAAAAGCTATTGGCTAATTAAAACGAACCTAAACCCAAAATAAATCAAACCAACCCTGAGCAAACCAAACCAAACCATCAAATTGGGTCAGGTCGGGTCGGATCTGAGCCAAACCCGACCCGAAACCCACTGGGAAACCTAGCCGCCGGATTCCCTGTAGCAGTATAAATTTTTCCTTCCTTGGCGTGCGTGCCAAGCCAAAACCCTAGTTCCGTCATCGCCGTCTTCTGAACATCCTCCCCCCCCATCCGCCGTGTCCAGCGCCGACACCAAGCCGCGCCTGACCCGAGCACCGCCGCTCGACCTTTCCTCTGTCGCGTCCAGCCCCTGACCCGCGCGGCCGCCGTCCCCTGCGCTCGACTCCGCCACCGAGCCGACCTAGCCGTGCTCCTCCCATCTCGATCGACGCCTTCCCCCTCCGCTCAAGCGCCGCCCGCGTCCGCCCCTCGACGCCCCGCCTCGAGCAGCCCCCAGAACCCTCGTCCCCGACTTCTTCTTTCCACAGCCCCACCGCCGAGTCCAGCACCCGACTCCCCCTCAACCCCTCGACCCGCCGCCAGGCCGCCCGACGTCGACTTCCACCGCCGCTCGACTCCTCGAGTCTCGTCGACCCAGCACTGGCCGCATCCGCTGTGTCGACCGACCACAGCGACCCAAGCCTGGACACAGCAACTCGATACGGACACGAAGTTGACGCAAGGACGCGTGAAAACTCAGATTCACAGAGCCCTGTTCAGGTGCCATTTTCTCTCACCTCGTAACTCCATTTTCGATTCTGTCAGACACAACGCGTAGACTGTATAACCCTCTCGGTGCCCGTACAACTCGCTCGGTGTATCGCGTCCTGTGGTGATCGCACACCCCGATCCAAAAACAGGAAAACCAACGCCCTGTTTTACCCCAGAACTGAGTGCGCCCCGCCAAACGGGACGATATGGTCGCACGCGGTCTTTACCAAAACGTGCGCATCGTTGATACGGATGTGTGAGATTTTGCATAAGTTGATTTGGATGTGCGTGCATACCGAAATCAACGCGTATCCGTCGACAACGTCCCATATCCGTCAATTCTGGAACACGCTGTAACTTTGTGTACACACGTCGGATCGAGACAAAACTTGTGCCATCGGACTCATAGCAATACGCTGGTCCTGTGACCCAATTTTGGTTCAATTCTGAGAACGTTGACAAAATTATGTATCGTGGGCCCCATAGGCTCCACTTGACGGGCGATTTTGTGATCGGCTCATCGGAATCCAATTCTGGAAGTTCCGTTAGGTTCGTATCATCGTTCCTGACTTGTAGACACTATGTTTGGCAAATTTGGAGACCTTTGACCCTGACACGCTTTTCGGTGCAAAGTGGCCCACATATGAACCCCGCTTTGGCCCAGAAATGTTATTTTTGCCCTTGTGTCCAAATTGGACTTAAGGACAGGCATTTCTAGCTATTTCACATCTTCTGAGACTGTTGGTGATGTTTATTACAGCTTTTGGAGGAGTACCCACAGGATCCACTGATACCGGGACGACTATTGATATTCAAACACCAGGCAAGTGTACCTTGCCAAACTCTGCAGTATTGTTACATATTTTCTTTGCTTCATTATATTGCTGTGCATGCTTAACCTAGGACCGTGTGACGTACTTAGCGTCCGATTATTAGTCGGGTGCCAACACCGTACGTGGTGTTGTGTATTGTCATCTAGAGATGGACATTCGTGACACTTTATATTCTCGTACTTGTCTTATCAAATACACTATAACCCAGGACACTTGACACCATTCATGAGACAGGATATTTCCGAGATATTTGTGGTGATTCTGTATAGGAAACAGGACTTGACAGAGATACTATATACATAGATACTTATGACTTGTTGCATTAGCTATGATCCCGCTTGACATGGACATGAGACGTTATGGTCATGATATGCGTGGTTACATTGGGTGGGGAGAGATACACAGTCTACAGGCTATTTTCTATATATATCTACTACTATTATGAGGCCGTAGACTCTCGTAGCAGAGCTAGGCATATTACGTGTTATTACCACTACCGGCTCCCCGACACAGAGCTTGTAGTGGCTCAGCCTGAGTACTCGTGCTGCTCTCACTTGCATTTTCATATAGATGGTTACTTACATGCCCTATTTATCTCATTATTTGCTGTACTGCTTATATTTTGGCTTGTATATTTTCTGTACCTTGCTATGTCCCCTGAGGACCTGGATATGGATTATGTCCCCAGGATTTGAGGACGAGATCTATCCCGAGGTATACGGGACCGCAGCAGGAGCTGATCCAGGAGCTGTACCGCCATCCGAGGACGAGGTGTTAGCCAAAGACTTTTCTTGAGCATCCATGTTCATGCTCAGTATTTATTATTTATTTTAGTCTTTTATATTCTGGTCTGTTGAACCATGTATCAGATATTTATCGGGTTGTTCCCCGAAGCAATTTGTTGAGACTAGCTGATGATTTACATTCCTTATTTATTCTGTGGATCATATTTTATATCTTGTGTGGATGAGATTAGTTGTGCCATGATTGTCGTAGACTTTATTTTACAGCTTAAGTATGTCCTGATGGATCCATTAAATTGGGTTTGTCCATCGGTGCGTACTGTTGGCCATTGCCACGTGTCTAGTCCCTCGGTATTTTGGGACTAGGGCGTGATATAGTTTTTGTGGTGGCCCATGCAGGTCTACGACTAAATTATTCGGTTTCAACTTAGGGACTGAACATGCCTGCCCTAAGGATAGGATAAGTTATTGGATCTCATCCATTATTTAAACCATTATTGAACTCTATATCGAACTCAAAATTGTTACTTGATTTGCATCCTGTTGATTCCTCTGAGCGTTTTTACAGTTTATCTTTTGATTGCAGAGTAATGGATCCCAGAAACGGAGACGAGTTTCCTTTGGATATGCCACACGACGATGTGGTTACTTATATAGACGGAGTGACTCCAGGGAATAGAGGACAAACATAGCGGAGCGATCAGGCCGGTCAGCCTAATCCAAGGTTCCAGAGAGATGACATCCTCCCTCTACCATAATTTACTCCACAGATGCCAGTTTACCCGCCCAGACAAGCCATGTATGGGAAACAGATGTTCCAGATGATGTATGCCATGATGCAAGCACAGCAACAGATTCAGTAAGAGGCCCATCGCCAGGAGGCAGAGTATCTGAGGACCAGCCTAGTATCCGCATTGGAACAGGCAAATCCACCAGCGAGGCGATCAGCGACGGGATCTATCATCGATTTTTATCATCTCAAGCCTCGTACATTTTCTGGTAAAGAGGGGCCAACAGAAGTTCATGAATGGCTCACGAACATTCAACACCAGTTGAAAGCAGCTGAACTTCCAAGAGAGAAATGGATGACTGCAGTCAGAATGCAGTTAACTGAAAATGCACACCACTAATGGTTAGCAGAAGAGAGGAGGCTCGGACAGGACTGAATCACATGGGAAGAGTTCTCCAGACTCTTCCAAGAGATGTACATTCCAGCAGTTGCACGATCAGAGCTCAGAGAACAGTTCAACCGCCTTATCCAAGGCAATATGACAGTGAAAGAATACAACACAGAATTTATTCGCCTAAGTCGCTTTGCCCCAACCTTGATCTCGACAGAGGAAGAGAAAGCTGAGAAGTTCTTTGACGAACTGAAGTTTGAGCTCCAGAGATTGATTGGATCGGTCGCCCCTACATCTTATACCGATGTCCTTGCAGCAGCACGACGCATGGAGCGCGTCACTAGAAGGGAGTCGAATCTGAAGAGGCCAATCACATCAGCACTATCCAAGACAGCACCTGGAGATTCTACAAAACGATTTCAGAGGAGTATACCAGAGAGATCAGCACACAGGGCCATATCTCTTCCTACCTGTCACCACTGCGGCAAGGTAGGACACATTGAGAGAGAGTGCAGGCATAAGTTGGGACTATGCCTGCTTTGCGGATCAAACCAGCATCTATCCAGAGACTGCACTAAACATAGAGAGGGAGCACCGAGACTAGCCTTGCCTGCACCACGACCAACTTATCCAACAGTAGGAGCACAGCAGACAGGAGCCGGAGGAGTTAGACCACCAGCTACAGGGGGCTACCAGTAGAGACCACCACTGGCACCACAGGCAGCTCTATTTCAGCAGACTCAGCAGCAGCAGAGAGGTCCAGCTCAGGGACAAGGACAGGCATTCACATTAGCTGTTGAGGAGGAAGCTACTGCAGGCGAGGTCATCGCAGGTACTATTTTAGTAGCTTCATTACCAGCTGTAGCTTTATTTGATTCTGGAGCATCGCATTCATTTATAGCAGCTAACTTTGTAGCCACCCATAGAGTAGCTACCGCACCCCTTCCGAAGATGAAGAGAATTCTTATGGGAGGTAGAATTATTCCGGTTAGTGACGTCTGTAGATCATGTTCTGTAGTAGTCTGTGGAAGAGAAATGCGAGCTCAATTTCTGATATTTTTTATGCCGAATTATGATGTTATACTTGGTATGGACTGGTTAAGTCAGTACCATGCAACTCTTGATTGCCGACTTGGGCAGGTTATATTTAGACCGCCTGGACATCCAGAATTTGAGTTTCTTCGAGGAGCAATAGAGCAAGGAGTTCAGCCTACTCTTAGGGTACTATCTGTAGAAGGGAAGACAGGTTACACAAGGGTCATATCAGAATTTGTGGATGTATTTCCTGATGATCTTCCAGGTTTACCACCTGATCGGGAAATAGAATTCACAATAGACTTAACTCCCAGAGCAGAGCCTATCACTTCATCAGTATATCGGCTAGCACCTAAGGAGTTAGTGGAGTTGAAGGAACAGGTTGATGATCTTCTGGAGAAGGGTTTCATTCGGCAGTTAAGTCATCACTCGTGGAGAAGATTAAAGAGGCATTGCCTACCGATGCTAGATTTCGAAGACTGAAGGAGAGGACGGAAGCAGGCATGCAGACAGGACTTCGCATATACGAAGACGGGATATTGAGGTTTGGGAATCGCCTGTATGTTCCAAATGGAGAATTGAGACAAGAGTTAATGACTGAAGCACATAGCTCTATGTACTCTGTTCACCCAGGAGAAACCAAGATGTACCGAGACTTGAGACAGTATTATTGGTGGCATGGAATGAAAAGGGAGATTGCAAGATTTATGGCTAAATGTTTAGTCTGTCAGCAGGTAAAGGCCGAGCATCAGAGGACTGCAGGTATGTTACAGCCGCTTCCTATACCAGAATGAAAGTGGAAACATATCACGATGGATTTTGTCACAGGATTTCCAAGGAGCCCCAGCGGAAGAGATGCAGTATGGGTTATTGTGGATCGACTCACTAAATCGGCACACTTCTTGCCATTTAGAGTTGGACAGTCCACAGAGGCACTAGCCGACATGTATATGCGACAAATCGTCAAATTATATGGAGTGCCGGTTAGTATTGTATCGGATCGAGATTCAAGATTTATATCTCATTTCTGGAGAAGCATGCAAGAGAGTCTGGGCACCAGACTCAAATTCAGCACGGCTTACCATCCACAGACAGATGGTCAATCGGAGCGCACCATTCAGATCTTGGAGGATATGTTGCGATCATGTATGCTAGACTTTGGAGGATCTTGGGAAGATTATTTGCACTTAGTGGAGTTCTCCTACAACAACAGTTATCAGGCCAGCATTCAGATGACACCATTCGAGGCATTATACGGAAGGAAGTGCAGATCGCATATATGTTGGAGTGACATTGGTGAACGTCAAATACTGGGTCTAGAATTGGTAATACAGACAGTGGAGAAGGTGAAACAGATTCAGAATCATCTTCGAACAGCTCAGGACAGACAAAAGCATTGGGCAGATACACACAGACGTCCCCTAGAGTTCAAAGAAGGAGAGCACGTGTTCTTGAAGATTTTGCCCACTCGAGGTACTATTAGATTCGGGAGCAGAGGCAAGTTGAGCCTAAGGTATATTGGGCCATTTGATATTCTAGAGCGCATTGGTGAGGTGGCTTATCGACTTGCATTACCACCATCCTTAGAGGGAGTGCATGACGTATTCCACGTCTCACAGCTGCGAAGGTCCGTGACCGACCCAAGTCACGTAGTCGATCATTCAGAGATCGCAGTGGGCCCTAGCTTGAGATATGAAGAACAACCAGTTGGCATCCTCGACATCAGTGAGAAGATATTGCGAGGACAGACAATCAGACTGGTTTGTGTAGCTTGGAAACATCATTCTCCTGGCCAATCGACTTGGGAACAAGAGGATAGTATGCGCCAGCGTTATCCCCACTTATTCACGGAGGCAGTTATCACCTAAACAATCTTGTAATTCCCATAATTCTTTCTGTAGTAGCTTATTCTTTGATTGCGAGGACGCAATCCCCTTAAGGGGGGTAGATTGTAAATACCCTGATTTTCAGAATAATTTTAATATATTTTCCCCCAATTTTTTTAGTATTTTTTGGAATTTAAAATGAAGGTGATTGTGATTTAAAGAATTTTAAGTGTTGCTAATTGATGTTAAAATATTATGGAAATAATATTTATGGTGTAAAATGGAAAACCGGACATGGGGTATTTTTTCTGTGAATTTATTGAACTCCGGAGTAGCGTTTTAAGCCCTAAAAGCTATTAGCTAATTAAAACGAACCTAAACCCAAAATAAACCAAACCAACCCTGAGCAAACCAAACCAAACCATCAAATTGGGTCGGGTCGGGTCGGATCTGAGCCAAACCCGACCCGAAACCCATTGGGAAACCTAGCCGCCGGATTTCCTGTAGCAGAATAAATTCCCCCTTCCTTGGCGTGCGTGCCAAGCCGAAACCCTAGTTCTGTCATCGCCGTCTTCTGAACATCCTCCCCCCCATCCGTCGTGTCTAGCACCGACACCAAGCTGCACCTGACCCGAGCACCGCCGCTCGACCTTTCCTCTGTCGCGTCCAGCCCCTGACCCGCGCGGCCGCCGTCCCCTGCGCTTGACTCCGCCGCCGAGCCGACCTAGCCGTGCTCCTCCCATCTCGATCGATGCCTTCTCCCTCCGCGCGAGCGCCGCCCGCGTCTGTCCCTCGTCGCCCCACCTCGAGCAACCCCCAGAACCCTCGTCCCCGACTTCTTCTCCCCATAGCCCCGCCGCCGAGTCCAGCACCCGACTCCCCCTCAACCCCTCGACCCGCCGCCAGGCCGCCCGACGTCGACTTCCACCGTCGCTCAACTCCTCGAGTCTCGCCGACCCAGCACTGGCCGCATCTTCCGTGTCCACTGACCACAGCGACCCAAGCCTGGACACAGCAACTCGATACGGACACGAAGTTGACGCACGGACGCGTGAAAACTCAGATTCACGGAGCCCTGTTCAGGTACCGTTTTCTCTCACCTCGTAACTCCATTTTCGATTTCGTCAGATGCAACGCGTAGACTGTATAACCCTCTCGGTGCCCGTGCAACTCGCTCGGTGTATCGCGTCCTGTGGTGATCGCACACCGCGATCCAAAAATAGGAAAACTAACGCCCTGTTTTACCCCGGAACTGAGTGCGCCCCACCAAACGGGATGACTTGGTCGCACGCGATCTTTACCAAAACATGCTCGTCGTTGATACGGACGTGTGGGATTTCACAGAAGTTGATTTGGATGTGCGTGCACACCGGAATCAACGCGTATCCGCCGACAACGCCCCATATCCGTCAATTCTGGAATACGCTGTAACTTTGTGTATACACGTCGGATCGAGACAAAACTTGTGCCATCGGACTCGTAGCAATAAGCTGGTCCTGTAACCCAAGTTTGGTTCGATTCTGAGAACGTTGACAAAATCATGTATTGTGGGGCCCATAGGCTCCACTTGACGGGCGATTTTGTGATCGGCTCATCGAAATCCAATTCTGGAAGTTCCGTTAGGTTCGTATCATCGTTCCTGACTTGTAGACACTATATTTGGCAAATTTGGAGACCTTTGACCCTGACACGCTTTTCGGTGCAAAGTGGCCCACATATGAACCCCGCTTTGGCCCAGAAATGTTATTTTTGCCCTTGTGTCCAAATTGGACTTAAAGACAGGCGTTTCTAGCTATTTCACATCTTCTGAGACTGTTGGTGATGTTTATTACAGCTTTTGGAGGAGTACCCACAGGATCCACCGATACCGGGACGATTGTTGATATTCAAACACCAGGCAAGTGTACCTTGCCAAACTCTGCAGTATTGTTACATATTTTCCTTGCTTCATTATATTGCTGTGCATGCTTAACCTAGGACCGTGTGACGTACTTAGCGTCCGATTATTAGTCGGGTGCCAACACCGTACGTGGTGTTGTGTATTGTCATCTAGAGATGGACATTCGTGACACTTTATATTCTCGTACTTGTCTTATCAAATACACTATAACCCAGGACACTTGACACCATTCATGAGACAGGATATTCCCAAGATATTCGTGGTAATTCTGTATACGATATAGGACTTGACAGAGATACTATATACATAGATACTTATGACTTGTTGCATTAGCTATGATCCCGCTTGACATGGACATGAGACGTTATGGTCATGATATGCTTGTTTACATTAGATGGGGAGAGACACACAGGCTACAGGCTGTTTTCTATATATATATCTACTACTATTGTGAGGCCGTAGACTCTCGTAGCAGAGCTAGGCACATTACGTGTTATTACCACTACCGGCTCCCCGACACAGAGCTTGTAGTGGCTCAGCCTGAGTACTCGTGCTGCTCTCACTTGCATTTTCACATAGATGGTTACTTACCTGCCCTATTTATCTTATTATTTGCTGCACTGCTTATATTTTAGCTTGTATATTTTTTGTACCTTGCTATGTCCCCTGAGGACCTAGATATGGATTATGTCCCCAGGATTTGAGGACGAGATCTATCCCGAGGTATACGGGACCGCAGCAGGAGCTGATCTAGGAGCTGTACCGCCATCCGAGGGCGAGGTGTTAGCCGAAGACTTTTTTTAAGAATCCATGTTCATGCTCAGTATTTATTATTTATTTTAGTCTTTTATATTCTGGTCTGTTGAACCATGTATCAGATATTTATCGGGTTGTTCCCCGAAGCAATTTGTTGAGACTAGCTGATGATTTACATTCCTTATTTATTTTGTGGATCATATTTTATATCTTGTGTGGATGAGATTAGTTGTGCCATGATTGTCGTAGACTTTGTTTTACAGCTTAAGTATGCCCTGATGGATCCATTAAATTGGGTTTGTCCATCGGTGCGTACTGCTGGCCATTGCCACGTGTCTAGTCCCTCGGTATTTTGGGACTGGGGCGTGACAACCTGGTACTATGCCCGCAAGACATGCAACTCCAACAGCAACTCCAAATGCTCCGTAATCACCTATGCTGCAAAACTGGCAGGGGACCAGGTCCTCAGAGGGACGTAACAAGGTACAAAAATACAATAAGCCAAGTAACAGAAAGTACAAGTGCACGACAGGGTACTCTACCATAACCAAACTAGTGTGACACAGTTTAAAGACAATGTTCGACACGTGGGCTTTCTAAAATAAAACCGTAGCTCCGAACACAGAGACACACGGGGCGTACCATAGCTCCGAGCACAGAGACACACTGGTGATACAACTACTCCAGAATACAGGATCACTACATATACATATATAAGCGCGTTCAGAGGAGCCCAAGAGTCTAGTAACTGTCTTCCCCTTCCCAAGCGGTCAACGATGGTACGCTGAACCTGAACCTCTATCTAACAGTCTCGACTCACGGAAGTAACTCAACAGACGCGACCCTAAGGTCATCCCAGTCTCTGGTCATGATGTCAGTATCAGGATACAGAAATCTGGCATGATCACAGTATATGTATGTATCCTGGGGTGTCGATATGCTCAGGTACGTATATCGAGATACTACGAGACATCCAACAATCTTTCTAAGATGTTACAACGTACATCTTCACCCGGTTGTGAACCGGAAGTGAAGTATCGAACGTCAACATAAATATGTGCATAATGTACATAACGAAACAATAAATATCTATAAACTAAAATACAGGGTGGCAAGGTACACTTGCCTGTGTGCGGCTGCTGATGACGGGGTCCCGGTACCACGTCCAAGTCCTCAGGTCCCGCAGTACCAAGTGATAGATACAAACCAATATTAATAATCTATTCCACGTCAAGCAGGGATGCGACACACATCTACACCTAGACTCAGTCTCAAACTCAAATAGTTAATTACTAATTTTACAGTCCTCAATCTCTGATCCTTGATCCAAATAATACATATCTCAAAATCAATCACCTGTATAATATCATCAGGCCCAATCCTCAATTACGATATTCGGTTAATCACATCCTGATCCTATCCTCAATTTCCATAAATGTTTACATGCACGTTGACGTCTCAAACTCAAGCAATAATTAATATTCACTGTCCTCAGTCACTCTATTCACAACTTCCAATATTCACCCAAGGGTCGACATCCCTCCATCATTTTATTAAATTAAAACTACTCCTTGGTTTAAATCAATGAGTCACTATCACCATTTCTTCTCAGTGTTTAAATGCAAGCACAACAACCATAGTCAATAGTGCATATATTAATTTATAATCCTAACATCACAACCTAGCATCTCTACTTAGTGTATATCCATAATTTTATTTAAAACTTATGAAACTAAACCCTAACCACATATCAATATCACAACCCTAACTAACTACAACAACCCTAATCACATATCCTTAACCACAAGATACATGAACTACAGTACATCTCCATATACACCAACATTTATTGAACATAACCCTAGCTAAATCCACACATTTATATATATAATTATCATCCTATTTAAAACAATATTAAAATCTGGAAATTAATTCAAGAGAGGGGGAGAGTCGACCTCGACGAGGGGCTGTTGGCTGGAGAAGGTGGCCGGGGGTGGTGCCCAGTGGTGGTGGTGTAATGGTGGTGGTGAAGGGAGCTAATGGTGGTGGTGATAGTGAAAGTGTAATGGTGGTGGTGATAATGGTGGTAGGGAAGATAATGAAGGTGTAATGGTGGTGGTGAAGAAGCTGGACAGGGAGGTTGGCCGGACGTGGAAGTCGTACGGCCGGGCCGGAGTCACTGCGGGGTGGTCCGGAGCCGCTGCGGGTCAGGCGCGAGGTCGGTCACAAGGGAACTCGAGCGATGGGGGAGTGCACAGCGCGGTCGGGAGCTGTACAGGCCGATCGGGGGGGCAATACACTGCCGGTCGGGGGGACAGCCGCGCGGGGGCAGCTGCACAGCCGGTGGTCGGGGGAAACGCACTGCCGGTCGGGGGGCTGCACAGGCCGGTCGGGGGGGCACGCACAGTCGGTCGGCGGAGAGTCAGGCCGGAGCGGGGTGCTCCGCCGGATTTGGGCCGGAGGGAAGTCGGTCGGTCGGCCGGGTCTCTCAGTGAGAAGAAAGGGAGAAGTAAAATAAAGGAAGAAGAAGAAGAAGAAGAAGAAGAAGAAAGCTTTGCATGAAGAATAAATGGAGGAGGGAGAAGAGAGAGAGAGAGAGGGGGGGTTTTCTAGGCATCTTGGGATTAGAGCCTGCTTGGGAGTTGTGTGAGGGTGATGTGATGGTTTTATAGGAGGGTGTGTAAAGGATGTGTGGTTGGGATTAACCCATTCAAAATGGAGGGCTTAGATTTCACATGAGAGAAATCATTTCTTCATGAGAAGTGGGGTGGGGGGGATGTATAATTCGGTCCAAAATTTGTAACCTCTCCATTTGGTCTTGGCCAACGGGGTGAGGGCACCTAAAATCAATAAATTGTAACTTAGCCCCTTAAATTTGGGAAATTGTACGAACATATAAAATGATACAAAAATTATGGAGAAAATTACGTTTGATGATTTGCATGGTGTGGGGGTGTTGTGTGTGAGGCACGAGTTTAATTTAATGGCCATCGGGATTAATTAGGAATTAAAATAGGATTAGGCAAAATCGGTATCCTCGATTAAAATAGAATTAAAGTGTCCCGCGCTTTTAAATTAAATGGGGGCACTTGGGGTTAAAATTCGGAAATGACACAAAGGTCAAAAATGGAGGAGGCTTGGAGTCGGTCTTGGACCCTTTAGTTGGTCCGGCTCAACGGGTTAAGTTGGTATCTCAAAATTTAGGATAACGACACAGGTGTCCGACACGAAATTAAATATGGATTTTAGGATACGGGAAGTTGTGCAATTAATTTAGGGCACAACGGATTTGATTTTGTGTGACGAAAAAGTCTAGTGCCTAAATTGGCGAGTCAAGTCAGAAGTACAATAATCCGATGGAATTTATGGGTTGATATTGGGCTCCGAATAATTAAACAATGATAGGACGCGCCAAGGGTTTTTATTAAATAAAATAAAATAACAGACAACTCAACACTACTCTAAACCTCAACATCTGCTGCGAATCCAAAATTTTCCAAATCCAACCTGACTATCTATAGAATTAATCGAGGGGGTTACATTCTTCCCAACTTAAAAAAATTTCGTCCCCAAAATTATAAGTAAAGCACGATAATAGCTAAGTGAATTTTAAAACAACTAGTACTCAAATGCCGTACGTAAAATCGTACCTTGCTCCTCAAATAAGTACGGGAACCGATGCCGAATAGAATCCTGGCGCTCCCAATTAGATTCGCCTGGTGAATGATGCTTCCTTGCCACTCTGACCAGTCGAATCGTCTGCCCTCTCAAAGTCTTCTCGCTGCGATCGAGGATCTCAACTGGCTGCTCTATGTAAGATAGGCTGGGCCCTACTGTAATCTCCGAATGATCAAGCACGTGGCTAGGGTCTGCGACATATCTCCTCAGCTGTGATACGTAAAATACGTCATGTACTCTCTCTAATGATGGAGGCAATATAAGACGGTAAGCCACTTCACCAACTCGTTCCAAGATGTCAAAAGGCCCGATGTACCTCGGACTCAGCTTGCCTCTGCCTCCGAATCTGATGGTACCACGAGTAGGCGATATCCTCAAAAATACATGGTCACCCTCCTTGAACTCTAATGGTCTGTGGTGCGCATCTGCCCAATGTTTCTGTCTGTCCTGTGCTGCACGCAGGTGGCTCTGAACCTGCTTGACCTTCTCCACTGTCTGTGTCACCAACTCTGGACCAAGTATCTGACGCTCTCCCACGTCACTCCAATAAACTGGCGACCTATATTTCCTGCCGTACAGTGCCTCATAAGGTGCCATCTGTATGCTAGCCTGATAACTGTTATTGTAGGAGAATTCTACCAAGTGTAGGTGGTCCTCCCCAGATCTTCCAAAATCAATCATGCACGCTCTCAACATATCCTCTAATATCTGTATCGTGCGCTCTAACTGACCATCAGTCTGTGGATGATATGCAGTGCTGAACTTGAGTCGAGTTCCTAGGCTCTCCTGCATACTCCTCCAAAAATGCGACATGAATCTGGAATCACGATCCGATACGATACTGACAGGCACTCCATGTAACCATACTATCTGCCTCATATACATGTCAGCTAGTATCTCTGTGGATTTCCCAACTCTGAAGGGCAAGAAATGTGCAGACTTGGTGAGTCTGTCTACGATAACCCAAACTGTATCCTTCCCGCTAGGGCTCCGCAGGAATCCTGTGATGAAGTCCATGGTAATGTGTTCCCACTTCCACTCGGGAATGGGGAGCGACTGCAATAATCATGCAATCCTCTGATGTTCAGCTTTGACTTGCTGACAAACTAAATATTTTGCCACAAATCTTGCAATCTCTCTCCTTATCCCATGCCACCAGAAATGCTGCCTCAAGTCTCGGTACATCTTCGTACCCCCGGAATGAATGGAATAAATCGAGCTATGAGCCTCGGTCATCAACTCTTGGCGTAGCTCTCCATTCGGAACATATAGGAGATCTCCATACCTCAACGTTCCGTCTTCATGAATCCTGAGTCCCGTCTGCATGCCGACCTCTGTCCTTTCTCGTAATCGTCTACAACTCGTATCTGCAGGAAAGGCTGCCTTGATCCTCTCAATAAATATGGACTGAACCTCAAGACTGGCCATCTGTCCACCCATGACTGGCAATATAATCTCAATCCTGAGTTCCTAAAAATTCCCTAACAACTGGCGATGAGTCATAAACTACATTCGCCTTGCCAGAGTGGTACTACAACTCGATATTATAATCTGTCATAAATTCTAGCCAATGCCTTTGTCTTATGTTGAGTTCCTTCTGCGTGTAGGCATTCTTCAGACTTTTTGTGTTTTGTATAAATCTCAACATGCTCTTGATAAAGGTAGTGTCGCCATCGCTTTAGTACAAATATTACTACAGCTAGTCCTAGATCGTGTGTCTGATAGTTCTTCTCATGAACCCTTAGTCGTCCTGATGCGTAGACTATCTATTCTATCTAATCATAACTCATATTTTTTGTGCTTGGCATACAGTCTCTCCTGTTTCAGCGTCTCCAATACGATCCTAAGATGTCTCTCATGCTTCTCCTGGCTCTTGGAATATACCAATATGTCATCGATAATTATCACCACGAACTTATCTAAGTACAGGTGGAAAATACTGTTTATTAGGCCCATAATTACTGTTGTCGGGTTGGTTAAACCAAATGGCATGACTAAAAACTCATAGTGGCCATACTTTGTCTGAAAGGCCGTCTTCGGGATGTCCTCTCTCCGTACCTTGATCTGATGTTAGCCTGATCTGAGATCGATCTCTGTGAATACAAAATACGCTGCTAAGCTAATCAAGTAAATCATCGTTGCGTAGCATAGGGTACTTGTTCCTTATCGTTACAGCACTTAACGCTCTGTAATCGATACGCAACGTACCTTCCCATCCTTCTTTGGTACAATATGATGGGTACTCCCCATGGAGAAACACTAGCCTGACTGAAACTCTTGTCTAAGTAATCCTCTACTATGGACCTTCAACTCAACCAACTCTTTCGGTGCTAGTCTGAAGACGGAAAAATAATTGGCTCCGCTCTTGGAGTCAACTCTATAGCAAATTCTATCTCTCTGTCAGGTGGCAGGCCGATAAGATTCTCTAGAACCACATCCTCAAACTCTGGTATAATACGGGGTATACTGGTTCCCCTTCTCAAAATGTGTGCCTCAAAGGTAGGTGGGCACCATGCTTCCAGGCTCTCTAAAAACTCAAATTCAGGGTAATCCGGTGGTCTAAAGGTGACACAACCACGACGACAATCAAGCATTACGTGGTATTGGCTCAACCAATCCATGTCTAGGATAAGGTCATAGTCTAGACTAATCCTCAAAATAATTTCTCTCGTTCTGTTTCTAACATCAATCCTCAAAAGAAAATTTTCTTCTTGCCTAATGTATAATTTCTCTTCTCCTCAAGGTCTTCCCTAAAATTTTATTCCTCGAATTTCTTCTTTTCGTTAGTTATCTCTCCAAATCATATAGTACAATAATGGTATCACTCAAGCACATACTAGAATTCCTGGAATCAGATCATTATCTTCTAAGTGAGAGCCTAAAATTTTATCTTCTCTAGTCCATAATATCATTCCTGGTATTGCTATCATGTACAACCACCAGTTTCCAGCATCGTGCTATGCATTTTCTTAAATTATTCTAGGTCTTGATCAACAATCTTTCCACCTCCTCGTACTTCTAAGATCACTGCTATCTCAAGTACGAATAGGGTACTACTGGCTCCAATTCTCTTGCTACCCTTCCATACTAGTTCTAGAATCCAAAAGAACCTATCAGCCTACCCTACTGAGGGTAACAATCTTCTCAGAGATTATTGCACATATCACGTCTTCTGCCGTCTGAACTGCGATCTTCTTCTGGAGGAAACCATCAGGCGCAAGTGTTCGTCTTCCCGAATAATAGGGGATGAGAAACAATGATAATGATATTGACGAAAATTGAACGAGTACAAATTGGAAGTCCAAGGGCGATAATCACATATAAAGTAAGTTTTTAAAATTGATTATGGATTGAGATCCTATTCAATAATCATAATATCTATTCCTAATTTGCAGGCTCGCTTGGCACAGTCAGGTGACCAAGACGATTTAAAATGGACCTGCATGGGCCACCACAAAAATATGTCAAGCCCCAGTCCCAAAATACGTAGGACCAGGAATACATGACACGCCAGCTACGCATTCGACCAGACTCTGGTCTGACTCGAATACGTATAAGCTGTAATATAAAAGGGCACTATCTAGATATCCCATAAATGAAAACCTCTATGTCTCAATCCACAATGTACAGCAGTATACAAGAAAGAGCTATATATGCTAGAGTCGGCCGCCCAATAACACATTAACTCGAATAGACTCGAGAAGAAGTATGAGTCTATAAAAACTAGGCTACAACAGGAGATGAAATAAATAATGTAAAATAACCATAATGCCGATAGATATAATGTGAGTACCTGGTACCATGCCCGCAAGACATGCAACTCCAACAGCAACTCCAAATGCTCCGTAATTACCTATGCTGCAAAACTGGCAGGGGACCAGGTCCTCAGAGGGACGTAAAAGGTAAAAAAATACAAAAAGCCAAGTAACAGAAAGTACAAGTGCACGACAGGGTACTCTATCATAACCAAACTAGTGTGACACAGTTTAAAGACAATGTTCGACGCATGGGCTTTCTAAAATAAAACCGTAGCTCGGAACACAGAGACACACGGGCCGTACCGTAGCTCCGAGCACAGAGACACACGGGTGATACAACTACTCCAGAATACAGGATCACTACATATACATATATAAGCGCGTACAGAGGAGCCCAAGCGTCTAGTAACTGTCTTCCCCTTCCCAAGCGGTCAACGATGGTGCGCTGAACCTGAACCTCTATCTAACAGTCTCGACTCACGGAAGCAACTCAACAGACGCAACCCTAAGGTCATCCCAGTCTGTGGTCATGATGTCAGTATCAAGATACAGGAATTTGGTACGATCATAGTATATGAGTATGTCCTGGGATGTCGATATGCTCAGGTACGCATATCGAGATGCTACGAGACATCCAACAATCTTTCTAAGATGTTACAACGTACGTCTTCACCCGGTTGTGAACCGGACGCGAAGTATCGAACGTTAACATAAATACATGCACAATGTACATAACGAAACAATAAATATCTATAAACTGAAATACAATATGGCAAGGTACACTTGCCTGCGTGCGGCTGCTGATGATGGGGTCCCGATACCACGTCCAAGTCCTCAGGTCCCGCAGTACCTAGAGATAGATACAAACCAAAATTAATAATCTATTCCACGTCAAGCAGGGATACGACACACATCTACACCTAGACTCAGTCTCAAACTCAAATAGTTAATTACTAATTTTACAGCCCTCAATCTCTGATCCTTGATCCGAATAATACCTATCTCAAAATCAATCACCTGTATAATATCATCAGGCCCAATCCTCAATTATGATATTTGGTTAATCACACCCAGATCCTATCCTCAGTTTCCATAGATGTTTACATGCACGTTGACGTCTCAAACTCAAGCAATAATTAATATTCACTGTCCTCAGTCACTCTATTCACAACTTCCAATATTCACCCAAGGGTCGACATCCCTCCATCATTTTATTAAATTAAAACTGCTCCTTGGTTTAAATCAATGAGTCACTATCACCATTTCTTCTCAGTGTTTAAATGCAAGCACAACAACCATAGTCAATAGTGCACATATTAATTTATAATCCTAACATCACAACCTAGCATCTCTACTTAGTGTATATCCATAATTTTATTTCAAAACTTATGAAACTAAACCCTAACCATATATCAATATCACAACCCTAACTAACTACAACAACCCTAATCACATATCCTTAACCATAAGATACATGAACTATAGTACATCTTCATATACACCAACATTTATTGAACATAACCCTAGCTAAATCCACACATTCATATATATAATTATCATCCTATTTAAAACAATATTAAAATCTGGAAATTAATTCAAGAGAGGGGAAGAGTCGACCTCGACGAGGGGCTGTTGGCCGGAGAAGGTGGCCGGGGGTGGTGCCCAGTGGTGGTGGTGTAATGGTGGTGGTGAAGGGAGCTAATGGTGGTGGTGATAGTAAAAGTGTAATGGTGGTGGTGATAATGGTGGTAGGGAAGATGATGAAGGTGTAATAGTGGTGGTGAAGAAGCTGGACAGGGAGGTTGGCCGGACAGGGAAGTCGCACGGCCGGGCCGGAGTCGCTGCGGGGTGGTCCAGAGCCTCTGTGGGTCAGGCGCGGGGTCGGTCACAGGGGAACTCGAGCGATGGAGGAGTGCACAGCACCGTCGAGAAGCTTCATAGGCTGATCGGGGGGCACTGCACCGCCGGTCGGGGGGACAGCTGCGGGGGGACAGCTGCACAGCGGGTGGTCGGGGGAAACGCACCGCCGGTCGGGGGGCTGTACAGGCCGTTCGGGGGGGCACGCACAGCCGGTCGGCAGAGAGTCAGGCCGGAGCGGGGTGCTCCGTCGGATTCGGGCCGGAGGGAAGTCGGTCGGCCGGCCGGGTCTCTCAGTGAGAAGAAAGGGAGAAGTAGAATAAAGGAAGAAGAAGAAGAAAGCTTTGCATGAAGAATAAATGAAGGAGGGAGGAGAGAGAGGGGGGGTTTCTAGGCTTCTTGGGATTAGGGCCTGCTTGGGAGTTGTGTGAGGGTGATGTGATGGTTTTATAGGAGGGTGTATATATGATGTGTGGTAGGGATTAGTCCATTCAAAATGGAGGGCTTAGATTTCACATGAGAGAAATCATTTCTTCATGAGAAGTAGGGTGGGGGAGATGTGTAATTCGGGCCAAAATTTGTAACCTCTCCATTTGGTCTTGGCCAATGGGGTGAGGGCACCTAAAATCAATAAATTGCAACTTAGCCCCTTAAATTCGGGAAATTGTACGAACACATAAAATGATGCAAAAATTATGGAAAAAATTGTGTTTGATGATTTGCATGGTGTGGGGGTATTGTGCGTGAGGCACGGGTTTAATTTAATGGCCATCGGGATTAATTGGGGATTAAAATAGGATTAGGCAAAATCGGTATCCTCGATTAAAATAAAATTAAAGGGTCCCGCGCTTTTAAATTAAATGGGGCACTTGGGGTCAAAATTCGGAAATGATACAAAGGTCAAAAATGGTGGGGGCTTGGAGTCGGTCTTGGACCCTTTAGTTGGTCCGGCTCAACGGGTTAAGTTGGTATCTCAAAATTTAGGATAACGACACAGGTGTCCGACACAGAATTAAATATAGATTTTAGGATACGGGAAGTTGTGCAATTAATTTAGGGCACAACGGATTTGATTTTGTGTGACGGAAAAGTCCAGTGCCTAAATTGGCGAGTCAAGTCAGAAGTACAATAATCCGATGGAATTAATGGGTTGATATTGGGCTCTGAATAATTAAACAATGATAGGGCGCGCCAAGGGTTTTAATTAAATAAAATAAAATAATAGACAACTCAACACTACTCTAAACCTCAACATCTGCTGCGAATCCAAAATTTTCCAAATCCAACCTGACTATCTATAAAATTAATCGAGGGGGTTTACATTCTCTAGGAACTTGTCGTCCTTCTGAGCGGACTTAACTTTCTCCAATAGGTCCGGTTCGAGGCATAACTGAGCCAACTGCGGCCCCTTTTTGTATCTGATTCAGTGTGTAATGCCCAAACATTTGAGATTCCTTCGTAGCCTGTCATCGATAGCTAAGCTCCCAACAAACACTCGACTCAGTGCATCAGCTACAACGTTGCCCTTGCCCGGTATATATCTGATCATCAAGTTAAAGTAGCTAAGGATTTTATGCCTACATCGTTGCCGTAAATTCAGATCCTTTTGAGTATAGAGGTACTTAAGGCTTTTGTGATCCGTAAAAATTTTAAACAGAACGCTATAGAGGTAATGCCGCCATAACTTTGATGCAAATACTACCGCTGCCAGTTCTAGATCGTGCGTTAGATAGTTTCTTTCGTGAAGCTTTAAATGCCTCGACGCAAAGGCTATCACCGTGTCTCTCTGCATAAGGACACATCCCAAACTCTTTCCTAAAGCGTCGCTATAAATCTTAAAATTATAGGGCCATCCGAAAGAGAAAGAATCGGTACTGAGACGTATCATTGCTTTAATTCCAGAAATAAATCTTCACAGTCGTCCGGCCACGCGAATGTTACACCTTTCTGATTGAGATGATTCAGAGGCGAAGCGATCCTTAAAAAATCTTTTATGAATCTCCTGTAGTAGCCTGCTAGACCAATAAAGCTTCGAATGTCACTGGCCGACTCAGGTCTCTTCCACTCTACGATGGCTTCAACTTTCTTTGGGTCGACTGAGATGCCCTTCACAAAAATAATGTGCCCGAGAAAAGATATGTTGTCCAACCAGAATTTGCACTTACTTAGCTTTGCGAACAACTTATTGTCTCAAATAGTTTGAAGCACCATCCGCAGGTGTCCTGCGTGTTCATCCTTATTATTCGAGTACACTAAGATGTCGTCAATGAATACCACCACAAACTTATCAAGGAATGGTCAGAACATACGGTTCCTCAAATCCATGAATGCGACATGAGCATTCATTAGTCCGAACGGCATGACAGAAAACTCATAGTAGCCATAGCGGGTACAAAATACTGACTTTGGCATGTCCACTGGCTTGATCTTTAATTTGTGGTAGCCAGAGCGAAGGTCTAACTTCGAAAACACTGACGCTCCTTGCAGCTTATCAAAGAGGTCATTGATCCTGGAACGGGGATACTTGTTTCGGATAGTAACCTTATTTAGCTCCCGATAATCTATGCAGAGTCGCAACGTCCCATCTTTCTTCTTCACAAAAAGTACAGGTGCGCCTCAAGAGGACACGCTCAGAAGAATGTACCCATGGTCAAGTAGTTCTTGTAGTTGGCACTCTAACTCCTTTAGTTGTGCAGGGGCTATTCGGTACAGAGCCTTGGAAATCGGTTGGGTATTTGGGAAAGTATCGATGGTGAACTCAATTTTTCGGTCGGGTGGCATGCCAGGTAGTTTGCTCGGAAACACATCATGGAATTTGCCACAACGGAAGAAGACTCAACATTTTCATAATCCCGTTGTCTGCCTCGAACCAACACTAAGTATCCCTTGCATCTAGAGTGAAGCATCCGCTGAGCTGACATCGCAGAAATTACCATACAGGTCTTCGACGCTTCATCTGTTGAGCCACTCGTATTTCTCTAGGTAGACAGAAGACGACTCGTTTCTCTGCACATTCGATAGTAGCCGAGTAAGCGCCGAGCCAATCCATCCCCAAGATGATATCGTAATCCCGAACATCTAGGACTAACACATCGAGTGATAGTTTCCTTTCTACAATACAGACATGACTGCCCTGACATACTGAACGAACAGGTATCTTCGTGCCCGAAGGGGTGCTAACACTAAGGTCTAGGTATAATTGTGTTATTTCTATCTTATTTTCTACGGCAAAATTTGTGGATATAAAACTATGCGTAGTACCAGAATCAAATAGCATGCAAGCAGGTATGTTATTGAAAAGAAATATACCTGACACAATAGTGTCCGATGTTAGGACCTCTTCCCGTGTCAAAGTGTACACCCGGCCTTGAACTTGATGACGCTCTTGTTGCGGCGCGGCTCTGTTGGCTTGAGGTACCGTTGTGGCATAATTTGGATGTTGAGGGCGGCGTTCAGAGTAGCGCGGGCAATCACGAATCTCATGGGTTAGATCACCACAAATGAGGCATAATTTGTGCTTGTTGCGACAGTTATCGATCGTGTGCCCTAGCTTCTTACAGTTGGAACATGGTTGCCCTAGATTTTCTTTTGCTAATCGCCATTATTTGAACGCTTTGTAGCGGTTTTTCCTCCCGTATTTCTAGGGCGCTTGTGATTAGAAGTATGTACAGTATCGGCAGTAACTAAAGTATACTGCAGTTCAAGGGAAATGGCATGATTGAGAACTTCCTACATAGTCAGATATTGGGGAACGACTACGTGCGCATGGATGGCAAGTCGTAAGCCACCTTTGAATTATCTTGCACGACTCGCCGTATCAGGTAGGTAGGAACTTGCAAATTTGGTGAGCCAATTGAATTCAGCGGAGTACTGCTTCACTGTCATATTGCCTTGGCGGAGCTGCACGAACTCGTTCTCCTTTTACCGACAAACGGAAGGGGGTATAAACTCCTCTTCAAATGCGCTACAGAAGGTAGCCCACGCGATCGTCCCCTCTTCATCGCCTACTGAGAGAGATCTTTGATGCATATCCTACCAATCGTGCGTGTTCAAACGAAGCTGCAATTGGGCACACGCAACACACTTCTCCTCAGTTACCTCTAACAGTTTGAAGTGATCCTCAAGCTCTACCAGCCAATCTAGAGCCACTACCGGATCTTCAGTCCCTTGAAAGACGTGTTGCAGACCTTCTTGAAGTCGACAAAGTCGAAGGTAGTCATATCCTTCTTCTTTGGAGTTTGAGGTATTTCGACTTCAAGCATTGGTTGCTCCACCGTTGCCGCTGCTGTCATTGCGGAATGGTTGGAGGCTAAGGTCTGAACGATCTGCTGCAGGGCATCTACCTTTTTTATTGGACAGTAAATTGGGCTTCTAGATTGCTTTCGAACTTGCTCTGACGATCTTCTGCTTGCTTCACGGCTGGCTCATAGCGAGCCTCATCCCTATGTTTTCTTGCTTCAAGCATCCGCATCATTCACTCAATCGGGTCGACATGGGGCATGGCTCGCTGGCTTTTGGAACTTTCCGAGGTGCCGGAACTACTTTCCTGGGCTTATACCTCTCATTGTGCTAACGCTGATGCTTGCGCTTGAGTCATTCCTTTAAAAGAAAGTAACTTGCATCAGGCTCATAATGTATTATGGACTCACTGTATGGAACGTATCTCATTTTGACCAAACGAGTTCAAGAGTTCGCATAAGGAATAGATCGTTAAAGGAACATTTTTGACACGAGGGTCAAAGGAACTTGAAGCTATGCTCTGATACCAATATGTCACGCCCTGATTCCGTAAAATCGATAGTCGTCCCCTGGGCGTGATGCCGTGCGTGCCTAGGTTGCGCAACACACAAGGCCAAGATATTTTATATAACGAGCACATATTCAGAGTACACAGATAATTAAACACAATATTAAAATATGGAAAAGTTTTCTTTATCGATAATGAACATCTTTTAAAAACTCTTGAACGAGTCAGATGGCTGCCGCACGGGCTTACAAAAGTGGACGCAAAATGAGATGGTCGTCCTGTACATTACATCCTTTTACTAAAACTTTAAAGATATAGACACCTTCGGACGAAGCTAACGCCTTTCCACGGAGCTGCATAAAGTATGTGCACGATCTCCTGGAACTTCAAAACACGCTTCAAGGGCATGAACAGGATGTGCCGGTAGGTGGACTGGATTGGGAAGTCACTCTAGCTTCTTGCAGGATCTCCTTGGTACAGGAAACCTGTTGCAACGAGGGTCAGTACATCAAAATATACTGGTGAAGGCGAGATAACCCAACTATACAAATCAACACGTTATTTATGTGAAGCATGCAAGTTATAATATGGTCTTTCTATCTTGCCTTAGTTCAATTCTACATGCAAGCAATATATATAGAAATTTACTGAAATAAACATGTTACCGTTTGGTGACTTTTACCTGCCCGTCTGAACCACCTGCACAATACTTACCATGACCTTTCCTGCCACGAAGACATAGTTAGCTTGCACAGTTTAAATATACGAGGAGATCTGTCATGCCGAGTCCCAAAATATAGAGGGACTAGACACGTGGCAATAGCCAGCAGCACACATCGACGAGCAACCCAATTTAATGGACCCATCAGGATGCACTTAAGCTGTAGTACAACAATAAGGGTCTAAATATACTAATCTCATCCACATAAATGAATACAACAATATCAGAATCATAAAACAAGATCAATCTCAATAAAATATAAACTCGGGAAATAACCCGATAATGAGTCTGATACAACTGCCAAGATACAAGAATAAAGATAACCACAGCAAATACTGAGTATAGAAACAGTATATACTCAGAAGATACCCTCAGGGATCACTCGTCTACTAGATCTGGTACTGCTCCAGTGTCTGCTCCTGCTCCTGCTAATGCTTCTGTCCCGTGTAACTCGGGGTCGATCTCGTCTGCTAATCCTGGGAACATAATTCGGATCCAGGTCCTCAGGGGACATAGCAAGGTACAAAATAAATTATGCCAAAATAAATATAGTGCAGCAATAAATAAAATAATAGGGTAAACTATATAACCAGCTAAGTGATATACAAGATGAGAGCATCACTGGAACTCAGGCTGAAACCACTACAAGCTCTGTGTCGGGGAGCCGGTAGCAGTGATATCATGTGGTTGTCTAGCTCGGAGAGAGACTAAGACGCCGGCATAATATAGTTAACATATAGCCTGTGTGACTCTCCCTACCCAATGTAATCATACGTCTCATGTCCACAGCGTCTTATGTCCATGCCACGCAGGATCATAACTAATGAAACAAGTCATGTAATATCTAAGCTAAAGAATATGTCATAAAACCTGTAACCTATACAGAATCACCATAAATATATCAAGAAGATTCTGTCTCATGAATAGTGTCAGGTGTCCTGGGTTATGTCGTACTTGATGATGCAAGCACGAGAAGTATAGGGTCTCGATATCCATCTCTAGGTGACGTTATACAATTTTGCGTACGGAGTTGGCACCCGACTATTAATAGGACGCTAAGTAAAGTCACACGGTTCTAGGTTAAGCATATACAACAGTATATAAATAAGTCAAGGAAATAAGTAACAAAACTGCATTGTTGGCAAGGTACACTTGCCTGGGATTCTGACTCCAACTGTAGCTCTGGTAGCAGCGGGATTTGCAGGTAGTCCTCCGGTTGCTGAAATAAATATCACCATCAGATTCAAAAAATATCAAATAGCTAAAAACGCCTGTCCTTGAGTCCAATTTGAACACAGGGGCAAAAATGATAGTTTCTTGGTTAAAGCGGGGTTCACATGTGGCCCGCTTCGTACCAAAAAATGTGTCAGAAGCAATGGTCTCCAAATTTGTCAAACTTAGTGTCAACAAGTCCAGAACGATGATACGAACCCAATGGAACTTCCAGAACTGGATTCCGATGAGCCGATCACAAAATCACCCGTCAAGTAGAGCTGTGGGGCCCACGATACGCGATTCTGTCAACGTTCTCAGAATCGAACCAAACATGGGTCACAGGACCAGCGTATTGCTACGAGTCCGATGGCGTAAGTTTTGTTTCGATCCGAGGTGTGTACACAAAGTTACAACGAGTTCCAGAATAAGTAGATACGGGGCGTTGTCGGTGGATACGCGTTGATTCCGGTGTGCACACACATCCAAATCAACTTCTGCAAAATCTCGCACGTCCGTATCAACGGCGCGCACCTTTCTGTGAAGACTGCACGCGACCAAGTCGTCCCGTATGGTGGGGCACACTCAGTTCCGGGGGAAAACATGGTATTTGTTTTTCTGTTTTTGTATCGCAATTTGCGATCACAACAGGACGCGACACACCGAGCGGGTTGCACGGGCATCGAGGGGGTTACGCAGTCTACGCGTCACAACAGACGGCAAAAAAAATAGGGCAGCGAGGAGAGAGAAAATACTACCTGAACAGGGCTCCGTGGAAACTGAATTCTCGTGTCCGTGAGGCGATACGACACACCGACACAATACTGCTGTGTCCGGGTACTGTGCTGTGTCCGGTTAGGATTAGGGTTCTGTGGCCGAAGACTCGCCGGAGGAGGGTCTGGAGGGCCGGGCTTCGCCGGAGGGAGGCGCTGGGGCACGGCTGGGTGGAGGCGGAGTGGGCTCTGGCTCATCGGGTCGGCTCAGGCGAAGGCGAGACGCTCGGGGACGGCTGAGGTCGTCGGTTCTGGACTCGGCGGAGGATGGCGAGGTGGGCCGAGGTCGACAGGGGAGGGCAGTGAGGCGGAGGCTGGCGGAGCGGGGCTGAGGGTGAGGCACCGCGAGGAGAGGGCTGAGGACGCAGAGGGGTTCTGGTCGTCGAGGAATGTGGGTCGCGGATAGGGCGGATGACGGCGAGGAGACGGTGGAGAGGGATTCCAGTGGTTGGAATTTAGGGTTCAGGCAGAGCTAGGGCAGGGGATTTCGGGGGCTCGTCGGGAGAGACGGTGGAGAGGGAAGGCGGAGGAGCTGGCTAGGGCGGCCGAGGGGAGAGGGGGTTCGTCGGGAGAAGAAGGTTAGCGTTCCGACCGACGGAGCGGGGTTATCGAGGGGGTTTTATAGGGGCGGATCGGCTGAGGGAAAGGGAATAGGTTTAGGGTTCCGATCGGGTAACGGGTCCGGGTCGGGTTTAATTCGGATCTGACCTGACTAGTTAAGAGTTGGGTTTTGTTCGGTTTGGTTTAACTGCGGTTCGGTTCAGGTTGGTTTGGTTTATTTTGGAAATAAACCGGGTTCAATTCTAGGGTTAATTATAACTTGGTTTTTAGGGCTTTAAAAATATTTTCGGGTTCCAATAAATTCTCGGAAAATTATCCTATGTCTAATTTTTTATTTTACACCAAAAAATATTATTTTCATAATATTTTAATATTAATTAATAACATTTAAAAATCATTTAATGACAAAATACCTTAGTTTTAATAACAAAAAAATTCCAGAAAAATTGTAAAAAATCCATTTAAAAAAATTCCTGAAAAATCAGGGGGTTTACAATCTATCCTCCTTAAGAGGATTGCGTCCTCGCAATCAAAGAATAACCGGTCAACAGAGATGACACGGTTGTAAACATTATTCGAAGCACATTACTATTAAGGAGAATCAAGGTTGAGGGTTTAAGAAAACACATAGAAAAAATCATTTCTCTAGGCAATGGAAATTATGCAATTTCCAGAGGGAAGAAATCTAGAAAACTACAGTTTAGAAAAAACTAGGTTATCACTTAAAAACATATTAGGTTATTAGCAAGTTCAAAATTACTAGGTTAAGGCTAAGGTCACGAACCAACCGGCATGAGCTAAAATAATACTTGAAACGATAGCTACGAATCACTTATGCACATTAGCTAATCCACGAGTCAGCACGTTCTCTAAGGTCATCGCCAGGGCTTGTCCGCGTCCTTGCAGTCGATTCCTCTGCTGCTGTTGAGCGTGCTGGAAGAGTAGTGCCTGGGGTATCAAAGGTGGCCTCGGCAGATATCCTCCTGGAGCTGGTGGTAGGACTCCTTCAACTCCCGTTTGCGGTGCTCCCAATGCTAGATAGGCTGGCCTCGGTACTGGTAACGCTTGTTGGTTAACCATTGGTGCTCTTTCTTGACGCTCAGGACATTCCTTCACTGAATGCTGACTAGATTCGCAAGCTAAACATAATCTCCTTTTTCGTCTGTACTCGTTCTCAATATGGCCTCGCTTGCGACAATTGTAAACACCCTGATTTTGAGAATAAATTTAAAATGAGTTATTCCAAATTTTTGGTATTTTTTTAGAATTTAAAACGAAGGTGATTATGATTTAAAGAATTTTAAGTGTTGCTAGATGGTGTTAAAATATTATAAAAATAATATTTTATGGTGTAAAATGGAAAACCGGACATGTGGTATTTTTCGGTAAATTAATTGGGCTCCGGAGTAGCGTTTAAGCCTTAAAACTATTTGATAATTAAAAACTAAACCCAAACCCGAGCAAACCGGGTCGGATGGGACTGCCCAACCCGAGAACCGCTCACCCAAGCCCTAAAACCCCAAACCGGGTCGGAAACACTGTTCTGACCCGGCGACGCCATATAAAGACCTCGGATTCGTGTAGCCCTAATCATCCCCGCCGCCATCTTCACCTCTACACCGAGACCCTCATCCCGACCCTGGCCACCGGTTCAGCCGATCAACTCCCCTTTCCGTCGATCGACGTCAAGTCCGCCAGACACTGCCCTTGACCCCGACGCCTCCCATCATCGACCAAGCCCCGTCGACCTCGCAGTCGGTCTTCGACCAAGACCCGTCGACCTCCCGGACGGTCGTCGACCAAGCCGCCGACCTCACAGCCGGCCGACTGACCGAACCCGACCCTCGTGGCAGCAATCGAAGCCCAGCCGGTCGACGTTCACTCCGCCCCTCCCAGACCAGAGCATCCCCTCGTCGACCAGAGCAGTCCCTTTCCGCCAGTTCATCGACGGAATCCTGAACCTTAGTCTGGAGACAGCAACTCGGTCCCTGGACACGGAATTGACACTCGGACGCGTGAAAACTCAGATTCACGGAGCCCTATTCAGGTACTGATTTCTCTCACCTCGCAACTCTATTTTAGTTTCCGTCAGTTAATATACGTAGGCTATATGACCCTCTCGGTGCCCGTGCAAGCCGCTCGGTGCATCGCATCCTGTGGTGATCGTACACCGCGATCCAAAAACAGGAAAAACCTATGCCCTGGTTCACCCGGAACTGAGTGCGCCCTGCCAAACGGGATGACTTGGTCGTACGCGGTCTTTACCGAACCGTGCGCATCGTCGATACGGTCGTGTGAGATTTTGCAGAAATTAATTCGGATGTGCGTGCACACCGGAATCAACGCATATCCGTCGACGACACCCCGTATCTGTCCCTTCTGGAATACGCTGTAACTTGGTGTACACACGTCAGATCAAGACAAAACTTGTGCCATCGGACTCGTAGCAATACGTTGGTCCTGTGACCCAAGTTTGGTCCGATTCTGAGAACGTTGACAAAATCACGTATCATGGGCCCCACAGGCTCCACTTGACGGGTGATTTTGTGATCGGCTCATCGGAATCCAATTCTGGAAGTTCTGTTGGGTTTGTATCGTCGTTCCTGACTTATTGACACTAAGTTTGGCAAATTTGGAGACCTTTGACCCTGACACGCTTTTTGGTGCAAAGTGGCCCACCTGTGGACCCGCTTTGGCCCGAAAATAACCTTTTTGCCCCTGTTTCCAAATTGGACGTAAGGACAGGCATTTCTAGCTATTTGACATCTTCTGAGACTGTTGGTGATGTTTATTACAGCTTTTGGAGTAGTACCTACCGGATCCACTGATACAGGGACAGTTGTTGGCATTCGGACATCAGGCAAGTGTACCTTGCCAAACTCTGCAGTATTGTTATATATTTTTCCTTGCTTCATTATATTGTTGTGCATGCTTAACCTAGGACCGTGTGACATACTTAGCGTCCGATTATCAGTCGGGTGCCAATACCGCACGCGGTGTTGTGTATTGTCATCTAGAGATAGACATACGTGACACTATATATTCTCGTACTTGTCTTACCAAGTACATTAAGATCCAGGACACTGGACACTGTTCATGAGACAGGATCTTCCCGAGATATTCATGGTGATTCTGTATAGGATACAAGACTTGACAGAGATACTCTACTTTTAGATACATTATGACTTGTGCATTAGTTATGATCCCGCTGACATGGACATGAGACGTTATGGTCATGATATGCGTGGTTACATTGGGTGGGGAGAGACACACAGACTACAGGCTGATCATATATATACACCCCTACTATTGTGAGGCACAAGACTCCGAAACCCGAGCTTGGCCCATTACTCATTATTACTGCTGCTACCGGCTCCCCGACACAGAGCTTGTAGTGGCTTCAGCCTGAGTTCTAGTGCTGCTCTCATCTTGCATATCACTTAGCTGGTTATTTAGTATTCCCTTATTATTCCATCTACTGCTGGAGAGATCCACAGGCTACAGGTTGATTATGTTATGTCAGCTACTCAGTCTCCCGCTGAGCTAGACCACCTCCTGATACCACTGCTACCGGCTCCCCTACACAGAGCTTGTAGTTGTTTCAACCTGAGTACTATTGATATTCTCTCTTGCATTTCACACAGATGTTTACTTACTTACCCTATTTATTCTATTTATTTTCTGCACTGCATTAATTTTTGGCTTGAGCTTTCTTGTACCTTGCTATGTCCCCTGAGGACCTGGATCCGGATTATGTCCCCAGGATTTGAGGACGAGATCTATCCCGAGGTATACGGGACCGTAGCAGGAGCTGATCCAGGAGCTGTACCACCATCCGAGGATGAGGTGTTAGCTGAAGACTTCTCCTGAGCATCCATGTTTCATGCTCAGTATTTATTATTTATTTCAGTCATTTATATTCTGGTCTGTTGAACCATTGTACTAGATGTTTATCGGATTGTTCCCCGAAGTACTTTGTGAGACTAGCTGATGATTTATATTTCTTATTTATTCTGTGGATCATATTTTTATGTCTTGTGTGGATGAGATTAGTTGTGCCATGATTGTCGTAGACTTGGTTTTACAGCTTAAGTATGCCCTGATGGTTCCATTAAATTGGGTAGTCCATCGGTGCGTACTGCTGGCCATTGCCACGTATCCGATCCCACGGTATTTTGGGACTGGGGCGTGACATGGTTTTTGTGGTGGCCCATGCAGGTCTACGACTAAATAGTTCGATTTTAACTTAGGGATCGAACCAGCCTGCCCTAAGGATAGGATAGATTATAGGATCTTATCCATTATTTAAACCATTATTGAACTCTATATCGAACTCGAAATTGTTACTTGAACTGCATCCTGTGTTGATTCCTTGGTGCCTTCTTACAGTTTAACTTTTGGTTGCAGAGAAATGGATCCCAGGAACGGAGACGAGATTCCTTTGGATACGCCACACGACGCTGTGGTTACTTACACAGACGGAGTGACTCCAGAGAATGGAGGACAAGCATCGCAGAGCGACCAAACCGGTTAGCCTAATCCAAGGTTCCGGAGAGATGACATCCCACCTCTACCATATTTCACTCCCCAGATGCCAATTTTCCCGCCCGGACAAGCCATGGACGGGCAACAGATATTCCAGATAATGTATGCCATGATGCAGGCCCAGCAGCAGATTCAGCAAGAGGCCCATCGCCAGGAAGCAGAGTATCTGAGGACCAGCCTGGTATCCTGATTGGAGCAGGCAAATCCACCAACGAGGCGAACAACGATGGGATCTATCACCGACTTCCGTCAGCTCAAGCCTCGTACATTTTCTGGTAAAGAAGGGCCAACAGAAGTTCATGAATGGTTTACAAACATACAGCATCAGTTGGAGGCCGCTGAACTTCCGAGAGAAAAGTGGATGACTGCAGTCAGAATGCAGTTAACTAAGAATGCACATCACTGGTGGTTAGCAGAGGAGAGAAGGCTCGGGCAGGACCGAGTCACTTGGGAAGAGTTTTCCAGACTCTTCAAAGAGATGTATATTCCCGCAGTAGCATGGTCAGAGCTCAGAGACAAGTTCAACCGCCTTATCCAAGGCAACATGACAGTGAAAGAATACAACGCGGAATTCATAAGCCTCAGTCGCTTTGCCCCGACCTTGATTGCGACAGAGGAAGAGAAAGCTGAGAAATTCTTTGACGGGATAAAGTTTGAGCTTCAGAGATTGATTGGATCGGTTGCACCTACATCTTATACCGACGTCCTCGCAGCAGCACGACGCATGGAGCGCGTCACTAGAAGGGAGTCGAACCTGAAGAGGCCTATCACCTCGGCACCATCCAGGACAGCACATGGGGATTCAGCAAAACGGACCCAGAGGAGCATGCCAGAGAGGACAGCACACAGGGCTATATCTCTCCCTACTTGTCACCACTGCGGCAAGATAGGTCACATTGAGAGAGAATGCAGACACAAGTTAGGACTATGCCTGGCTTACGGGTCCAACCAGCATCAGACCAGAGACTGCACCGAACGCAGAGAGGGAGCACCGAGATTAGCTTTGCCTACACCACGACCAGCTTATCCAGCAGTAGGAGCACAGCAGGCAGGAGTTGGAGGCGTCAGGTCACCAGCCCCAGGAGGGAATCAGCAGAGACCACCCCTGGCACCACAGGCAGCTCTATTTCAGCAGGCTCAGCAGCAGAGAGGCCAAGTTCAGGGACGAGGCCAGGCATTCACATTAGCTGTTGAGTAGGAGGCTACAGCGGGCGAGGTCATCGCAGGTACTATTTTAGTAGCTTCATTACCAGCGGTAGCATTATTTGATTCTAGAGCATCGCATTCATTTATAGCAGCTAGCTTTGTAGCCACCCATAGAGTAGCTACCGCACCCCTTCCGAAGATGAAGAGAATTCTTACGGGAGGCAAAATTATTCTGGTTAGTGACGTCTGTAGGTCATGTTCTGTAGTAGTTTGTGGAAGAGAAATGCGAGCTCAATTTCTGATATTTTTCATGCCGGATTATGATGTCGTACTTGGTATGGACTGGTTAAGTCAGTATCATGCGACCCTTGATTGCCGACTTGGGCGGGTTATATTTAGACCGTCGGGACATCCAGAATTTGAGTTTCTTCGAGGAGCAGTAGAACAAGGAGTTCAGCCTACTCTTATGGTACTCTCTGTAGAAGGGGAGACAGGTTACCCAAGAGTCATATCAGAATTTGTGGATATATTTCCTGATGATCTTTCAGGTTTACCACCTGATCGGTAAATAGAGTTCACAATAGACTTAACTCCAGGAGCAGAGCCTATCACTTCATCAGTATATCGGCTGGCACCTAAGGAGTTAGTGGAATTGAAAGAACAGGTTGACGATCTTCTGGAGAAGGGTTTTATTCGACCCAGTGTTTCACCTTGGGGAGCACCCATACTATTTGTGCCAAAAAAGGATGGAACAGTACGGTTATACATTGACTACAGGGCATTAAATGCTGTGACCATCAAGAACAGATATCCCTTACCACGCATTGATGATCTATTCGATCAATTGAGTGGTGAAAGGGTATTTTCGAATATTGACCTTCGATCCGGCTATCATCAGATCAAAGTAAGGAAGGAAGACATCCCGAAGACAGCTTTTAGGACCAAGTATGGACATTATGAGTTCTTGGTGATGCCGTTTGGTTTAACCAACGCGCCAGCAGTGTTTATGAGTTTAATGAACAGAGTCTTTCATCAGTTCTTGGATAAATTAGTGGTGGTGTTCATTGATGACATTCTCATATATTCCAAGAATCATGAAGAGCACGAGGAACATCTCAGAATCGTGCTGGAAACCTTGAGACAGGAGAAGTTATACGCCAAACTCAGTAAGTGTGAGTTCTGTATGGACAAAGTGCCTTTCTTGGAACATATTATCTCAGGAGAAGGACTTTCAGTGGATCCAGAGAAAGTTGCTGCCATTGAGACTTGGCCTACACCCACATCAGTTGCAGAGGTGAGAAGTTTTCTCGGACTTGCGGGATATTACCGAAGGTTTGTAGAAAATTTCTCAAGGATTGCAGAACCGATGACGAAGCTGACACATAAAGACCAGGAGTTTATATAGACAGAAGACTGCCAGAAGGCCTTCGAAGAACTGAAGAGAAGGTTAACAACAGCACCAGTCCTGACTCTTCCTTCAGGGTCAGGAGGTTTTGTTGTTTACAGTGACGCATCAGGTAGCGGACTGGGATGTGTTTTAATGCAACATGGTAAAGTCATTGCTTATGCATCAAGACAGTTGAAGGTACATGAGAAGAACTACCCAACACACGATCTGGAGTTAGCAGCAGTTATATTTGCATTGAAGATTTGGAGGCACTACCTTTATGGGGAGAAAGTAGACATCTTTACAGATCACAAAAGTCTGAAGTATGTGTATACTCAGAAGGAGCTTAACATGAGGCAGAGGCGTTGGCTTGAATTGATGGTAGATTTTGACATAGATCTGCAGTATCATCCGGGAAAGGCGAATGTTGTAGCAGATGCACTAAGCCGGAAGCCCACGGCTTATTTCTTGACGATGCAGCCCGAGTTATTAAGAGATCTACAGGAGCTTCAGATAGAGGTTGTCTTACCAGGACAGAATGTCTTGATGGCTAATCTTGAAGTCAAGTCATCACTCGTGGAGAAGATTAAAGAGGCCTTGCCCACCGATGCCAGATTTCGAAGACTGAAAGAGAAGACAGAAGCAGGCATACAGACAGGACTTCGCATACATGAAGATGGGACATTAAGGTTTGGAAACCGCCTGTATGTTCCAAATAGAGAATTGAGACAAGAGTTAATGACTGAAGCGCATAGCTCTATGTACTCTGTTCACCCAGGAGGAACCAAGATGTACCAAGACTTGAGACAGTATTACTGGTGGCATGGAATAAAAAGGGGGATTGCAAGATTTGTGGCTAAATGCTTAGTCTGTCAGCAAGTAAAGGCCGAGCATCAGAGGACTGCAGGTATGTTATAGCCGCTTCCTATACCAGAGTGGAAATGGGAACATATCACGATAGATTTTGTCACAGGATTTCCAAGGAGCCCCAGCGGAAGAGATGCAGTATGAGTTATCGTGGATAGACTCACTAAATTGGCACACTTCTTGCCATTTAGAGTTGGACAGTCCACAGAGGTACTAGCCGACATGTATATGCGATAAATCGTTAAATTACATGGAGTGCCTGTTAGTATTGTATCGGATCGAGATTCGAGATTTACATCTCATTTCTGGAGAAGCATGCAAGAGAGCCTGGGCACCAGACTCAAATTCAGCACAGCTTACCACCCACAGACAGATGGCCAATCGGAGCGTATCATTCAGATTTTGGAGGATATGTTGCGATCGTGTATGCTAGACTTTGGAGGATCTTAGGAAGATCATTTGTACTTAGTAGAGTTCTCCTACAATAACAGCTATCAGGCCAGCATTCAGATGGCACCATTCGAAGCATTATACGAAGGAAGTGCAGATCGCCTATATATTGGAGTGACGTTGGTGAACGTCAAATACTGGGTCCAGAATTGGTAACGCAGACAGTAGAAAAGGTAAAACAGATTCAGAATCATCTACGAGCAGCTCAGGACAGACAGAAGCATTGGGCGGATACACACAGGCGTCCCCTAGAGTTTAAAGAAGGAGAGCACGTGTTCTTGAGGATTTTGCCCACTCGAGGTACTATCAGGTTCGGGAGCAGAGGCAAGTTGAGCCCAAGGTATATTGGGCCATTCGACATTCTAGAGCGCGTTGGTGAGGTGGCATATCGTCTTGCATTATCATCATCCTTAGAGGGAGTACATGGCGTATTCTACGTCTCATAGCTGCGAAGATACGTGACCGACCCAAGTCACGTAGTCGATCATTCAGATATCGCAGTAGGCCCAAGCTTGAGATATGAAGAACAACCAGTTGGCATCCTCGACGTCAGTGAGAAGACATTACGGGGACAGACAATCAGACTGGTCCGTGTAGCTTGGAAACATCATTCTCCTGGAGAATCGACTTGGGAACGAGAAGATAGTATACGCCAGCATTACCCCCACCTGTTTGAGGAGACAGTTGTGAACTAAGCAACCTTGTATTTTATAGTTCTTCCTTAGTAGCTTATTCTTTGATTGCGAGGACGCAATTCTCTTAAGGGGGGTAGATTGTAAACACCCTAATTTTGAAAATAAATTTAAAATGAGTTATTCCGAATTTTTGGTATTTTTTTGGAATTTAAAACGAAGGTGATTGTGATTTAAAGAATTTTAAGTGTTGCTAGATGGTGTTAAAATATTATGGAAATAATATTTTATGGTGTAAAATGGAAAACCGGACATGTGGTATTTTTTGGTGAATTAATTGGGCTCCGGAGTAGCGTTTAAGCCTTAAAACTATTTGATAATTAAAAACCAAAACCAAACCCGAGCAAACCGGGTCGGATGGGACTGCCCAACCCGAGAACCGCTCACCCAAGCCCTAAAACCCCAAACCGGGTCGGAAATACTGTTCCGACCCGGCGGTGCCGTATAAAGACCTCGGATCCATGTAGCCCTAATCATCCCCGCCGCCATCTTCACCTCTACACCGAGACCCTCATCCCGACCCTGGCCACCGGTTCAGCCGATCAACTCCCCTTTCCGCCGATCGACGTCGAGTCCGCCAGACACTGCCCTTGACCCCGACGCCTCCCATCGTCGATCAAGCCCCATCAACCTCGCAGTCGGTCGTCGACCAAGCCCCGTCGACCTTGCGGACGGTCGTCGACCAAGCCGCCGACCACACAGCCGGCCGACTGACCGAATCCGACCCTCGTGGCAGCAATCGAAGCCCAGCCGATCGACGTTCACTCTGCCCCTCGCCGACCAGAGCATCCCCTCGCCGACCAGAGCAGCCCCTTTTCGCCGGTTCATCGACGGAATCCTGAACCTTAGTCTGGACCCAGCAACTCGGTCCCTGGACACGGAATTGACACTCGGACGCGTGAAAACTCAAATTCACGGAGCCCTGTTCAGGTACTGATTTCTCTCGCCTCGTAACTCCGTTTTAGTTTCCATTAGTTACTATGCGTAGGCTATATGACCCTCTCGGTGCCCGTGCAACCCGCTCGGTGCATCGCATCCTGTGGTGATCGCACACCGCGATCCAAAAATAGGAAAAACCTACGCCCTGGTTCACCCGGAACTGAGTGCGCCCCGCCAAACGGGACGACTTGGTCGTACGCGGTCTTTACCGAACCGTGTGCGTCGTCGATACGGTCGTGTGGGATTTCGCAAAAGTCGATTCAGATGTGCGTGCACACCGGAATCAACGCGTATCCGCCGACGACACCCCGTATCTGTCCCTTCTGGAACATGCTTTAACTTGGTGTACACACGTCAGATCGAGACGAAACTTATGCCATTGAACTCGTAGCAATACGCTGGTCCTGTGACCCAAGTTTGGTCCGATTCTGAGAACGTTGACAAAATCACGTATCGTGGGCCCCACAAGCTCCACTTGACGGGTGATTTTGTGATCGGCTCATCGGAATCCAATTTTGGAAGTTCCGTTGGGTTTATATCGTCATTCTTGACTTGTTGACACTATGTTTGACAAATTTGGAGACCTTTGACCCTGACACGCTTTTCGGTGCAAAGTGGCCCACCTGTGGACCCGCTTTGGCCCGAAAATGACCTTTTTGCCCCTGTGTCCAAATTGGACATAAGGACAGGCGTTTCTAGCTATTTGACATCTTCTGAGACTGTTGGTGATATTTATTACAGCTTTTGGAGTAGTACCTACCGGATCCACTGATACAGGGACAGTTGTTGGCATTCGGACATCAGGCAAGTGTACCTTGCCAAACTCTGCAGTATTGTTATATATTTTTCCTTGCTTCATTATATTGCTGTGCATGCTTATGTGTGACGTACTTAGCGTCCGATTATCAGTCGGGTGCCAACACCGTACGCGGTATTGTGTATTATTATCTAGAGATGGACATACGTGACACTATATATTCTCGTACTTATCTTACCAAATACATTATGACCCAGGACACTGGACAATGTTCATGAGACAGGATCTTCCCGAGATATTCGTGGTGATTCTGTATAGGATACAGGACTTGACAGAGATACTCTACTTTTAGATACATTATGACTTGTGCATTAGTTATGATCCCGCTGACATGGACATGAGACGTTATGGTCATGATATGCGTGGTTACATTGGGTGGGGAGAGACACACAGACTACAGGCTGATCATATATATACACCCCTACTATTGTGAGGCATAAGACTCCGAAGCCCGAGCTTGGCCCATTACTCACTATTACTGCTGCTACCGGCTCCCCGACACAGAGCTTGTAGTGGCTTCAGCCTGAGTTCTAGTGCTGCTCTCATCTTGCATATCACTTAGCTGGTCATTTAGTATTCCCTTATTGTTCCATCTACTGCTGGAGAGATCCACAGGCTACAGGTTGATTATGTTATGTCGGCTACTCAGTCTCCCGCTGAGCTAGACCACCTCCTGATACCACTACTACCGGCTCCCCTACACAGAGCTTGTAGTTGTTTCAACCTGAGTACTATTGATATTCTCTCTTGCATTTCACACAGATGTTTACTTACTTATCCTATTTATTCTATTTATTTTCTGCACTGCATTTATTTTTGGCTTGAGCTTTCTTGTACCTTGCTATGTCCCCTGAGGACCTGGATCCGAATTATGTCCCCAGGATTTGAGGACGAGATCTATCCCGAGGTATACGGGACCGCAGCAGGAGCTGATCCAGGAGCTGTACCGCCATCCGAGGACGAGGTGTTAGCTGAAGACTTCTCCCGAGCATCCATGTTTCATGCTCAGTATTTATTATTTATTTCAGTCATATATATTCTGGTCTGTTGAACCATTGTACTAGATGTTTATCGGGTTGTTTCTCGAAGTACTTTGTGAGACTAGCTGATGATTTACATTTCTTATTTATTCTGTGGATCATATTTTTATGTCTTGTGTGGATGAGATTAGTTGTGCCATGATTGTCGTAGACTTGGTTTTACAGCTTAAGTATGCCCTGATGGTTCCATTAAATTGGGTAGTCCATCGGTGCATACTGCTGGCCATTACTACGTATCCGGTCCCACGGTATTTTGGGACTGGGGCGTGACAACAATATTGACAGACAGGTAGTGCCTGTGAAGAGGCTTCTGATGGCTGGTGCATGTAAGGTCTTTTTGCAACTTCTTCCTGGTCTCTCTTCTAGTGACGTGCTCCATGCGTCGGGCTGCAGCAAGGACGTTCAGGTAAGATATAGGTGCAACGGATCCAATTAGTTTCTGTAGCTCAAAGTTTAGTCCATTGAATAACTTCTCAGCCTTCTCTTCTTCTGTCGGAATCAAGGTTGGGGCGAAGCAACTCAAACGAATAAATTTTGCGTTGTATTCTTCCACTGTCATACTGTCTTGAGTGAGGTGATTGAACTTATCTCGAAGTTCTGATCGAGCGATGGCTGGAATGTACATCTCCTGAAAGAGTCTAGAGAACTCTTTCCAAGTGACTCAGTCTGGTCTGAGCCGTGTCTCCTCAGAAAGCCACTAGTGATGTGCATTGTCCGTCAATTACATTCAGACGACAGTCATCCAACGTTCCCTTGGAAGCTCAGCTGCTTCTAATTGATGTTGTGTGTTGGTGAGACACTCATGAACTTCTGTGGGCTCCTCTTTGCCTGATAAGGTACGGAGCTTCAGCTGGCGGAAATCGAAAATAGAGCCCGTCGTTGGCCGTCGTGCTGGTAGATTCGCCTGCTCCAATGCGATTGCTAGGCTGTGACTCAAAGCCTCTTGTTGAGCTTGTATTATTGCATAGATCATTTAAAACATCTGCTGCCCGTCCATAGCCTTCCCTTGTGGGAATACGGGCATTTATGGAGTAAATTGCGTCGATGTTCGAATGTTATCTTGCTGGATTCTCGAGGCATACTGATTCGCTTGACTGCATTGTTGAGCTGATTAACCTTCATCCACTAGTATTACTTCATCTTCATTGGTTACCACAGCATCTCGTGGTGATCTTGTAGGAGTCTCATCGTTTGATCATGAATCCATAACTCTGCAACCAAAATAAATAATAAGAGGCGCACAGGAATCAAGGCAGGATGCAAGTCAAGAAATAAATTCGAGTCCGATATAGATGTCAAAAACGGTTCAAGCAAGTGGATGAGATCCTAAAAACTTATCATATTCTTATTATAGGCTTATTCGATCCCTAAGTTGAAACCGAAGCAATTTAGCCGTTGACCTGCAAGGGCTACCACAAAAACTATGTCATACCCCAGTCCCAAAATATCGAGGGACTAGACACGTGGCAATGGCCAGCAGCACACACCGATGGACAACCCAATTTAATGGACCCATCAGGATGTACTTAAGCTGTAGTACAACAATAAGGGTCTAAATATACTAATCTCATCCACAGAAATGAATACAACAATATCAGAATCATAAACAAGATCAATCTCAATAAAACATAAACTCGGAAAATAACCCGATAATGAGTCTGATACAACTGTCAAGATACAAGAATAAAGATAACCACAGCAAATACTGAGTACGGAAATAATATATACTCAGAAGATACCCTCAGGGATCACTCGTCTACTGGATCTGGTACTGCTCCAGTGTCTGCTCCTGCTAATGCTCCTGTCCCGTGTAACTCGGGGTCGATCTCGTCTACTAATCCTGGGGACATAATCCGGATCCAAGTCCTCAGGGGACATAGCAAGGTACAAAATAAATTATGCCAAAATAAATACAGTGCATCAATAAATAAAATAATAGGGTAAACTATATAACCAGCTAAGTGATATGCAAGATGAGAGCATCACTAGAACTCAGGCTGAAACCACTACAAGCTCTGTGTCGGGGAGCCGGTAGCAGTGATATCATGTGGTTGTCTAGCTCGGAGAGAGACTAAGACGTCGACATAATATTGTCAACCTGTAGCCTGTGTGACTCTTCCCACCCAATGTAATCATACGTCTCATATCCACAATGTCTCATGTCCATGTCATGCAGGATCATAACTAATGCAATAAGTCATATAATATCTAAGCTAAAGAATATGTCATAAAACCTGTAACCTACACAGAATTACCATGAATATCTCAGGAAGATTCTGTCTCATGAATAGTGTCAGGTGTCCTGGGTTATGTCGTACTTGATGATGCAAGCACGAGAAGTATAGGGTCTCGATATCCATCTCTAGATGACGTTACACAATTCCGCGTAGGGAGTTGGCACCCGTCTATTAATAGGACGCTAAGTAAAGTCACATGGTCCTAGTTAAGCATGTACAACAGTATATAAATAAGTTAAGAAAATAAGTAACAAAACTGCATTGTTGGCAAGGTACACTTGCCTGGGGTTCTGACTCCAACTGTAGCTCTGGTAGCAGCAGGATTTGCAGGTAGTCCTCCGGTTGCTGAAGTAAACATCACCAACAGATTCAAAAAATATGAAATAGCTAGAAATGCCTGTCCTTGAGTCCAATTTGGACACAGGGGCAGAAATGACAGTTTCTTGGTCAAAGCGGGGTCCACATGTGGCCCGCTTCGTACCAAAAATATGTCAGAAGCAATGGTCTCCAAATTCGTCAAACTTAGTGTTAACAATTCCAGAACGATGATACAAACCCAACGGAACTTCCAGAACTGGATTACGATGAGCCGATCACAAAATCGCCCGTCAAGTGGAGCTGTGGGGCCCACAAAACGCGATTCTGTCAACGTTCTCAGAATTGAACCAAACTTGGGTCAAAGGACCATCGTATTACTACGAGCCTGATGGAGCAAGTTTTGTTTCGATCCGATGTGTGTACACAAAGTTATAACGAGTTCCAGAACAGGCAGATACGGGACGTTGTCGGCGGATACACGTTGATTCCGTTGTGCACGCACATCATAATCAACTTTTGTGGAATCTCGCACGTCCGTATCAATGGCGCGCACCTTTCGGTGAAGACCGCACGCGACCAAGTCGTCCTGTTTGGCGGGGCGCACTCAGTTTCGGAAGAAAATAGGGTGTTTGTTTTCCTGTTTTTGGATCGCAGTTCGCGATCACCACAGGACGCGACACACCGAGCGGGTTGCACGAACATCGAGGGGGTTACACAGTTTACGCGTCACAACAGAAGGCACAAAAAATGGGGCAGCAAGGAGAGAGAAAAGACTACCTGAACAAGGCTCCGTGGAAACTGAATTCTCGTATCCGCGAGGCGACACGACACATCGACACAGTACTGCTGTGTCCGGGTACTATGCTGTGTCCGGTTAGGGTTAGGGTTCTGTGGCCGGAGACTCGCCGGAGGAGGGCCTGGAGGGCCGGGCTTCGCTGGAGGGAGGCGCTAGGGCACGGCTGGGTGGAAGCGGAGCGGGCTCTGGCTCGTCGGGTCGGCTTAGGCGAAGGCGAGACGCTCGGGGATGGCTGAGGTCGTCGGTTCTGGACTCGACGGAGGATGGCGAGGTGGGCCGAAGTCAACAGGGGAGGGTAGCGAGGTGGAGGCTGGCGGAGCGGGGGCTGAGGGTGAGGCACCGCGGGGAGAGGGCGGAGGACGGAGAGGGGTTCTGGTCGTCGAGGGCTGTGGGTCGCGGAGAGGGCGGATGACGGCGAGGAGACGGTGGAGTGGGATTCCGGTGGTTGGAATTTAGGATTCAGGCGGAGCTAGGATAGGGGATTTCTGGGGCTCGTCGGGAGAGACGGTGGAGAGGGAAGGCGGGGGAGCTGGCTAGGGCGGCCGAGGGGAGAGAGGGTTCATCGGGAGGAGAAGGTTAGGGTTCCGGCCGGCGGAGCAGGGTTATCGAGGGGGTTTTATAGGGGCGGCTCGGCTGAGGGAAAGGGAATAGGTTGAGGGTTCCGATCGGGTAACGGGTCCGGGTCAGGTTCAATTCGGATCCGACCCGACCCGTTAAGAGCTAGGTTTGGTTCGGTTCGGTTCAGTTTAACTGCGGTTCGGTTCGGGTTGGTTTGGTTTATTTTGGAAATAAACCGGGTTCAATTCTAGGGTTTATTTAGGGTTAATTATAACTTGGTTTTTAGGGCTTTAAAAATATTTCTGGGGTCCAATAAATTCCCAGAAAATTATCCTATGTCTAATTTTTCATTTTACACCAGAAAATATTATTTTTATAATATTTTAATATTAATTAACAATATTTAAAAATCATTTAATGACAAAATACCTTAGTTTTAATAACAGAAAAATTCTAGAAAAATTCAGAAAAAATTTTAAAAATCTATTTTTAAAAAAATCCTGAAAAATCAGAGGGTTTACAATCTACCCTCCTTAAGAGGATTGCATCCTCGCAATCAAAGAATAACCGATCAATAGAGATGACACGGTTGTAAACATTATTTGAAGCACATTACTATTAAAGAGAATCAAGGTTAAGGGTTTAAGAAAAGACATAGGAAAAATTATTTTCCTAGGCAATGGAAATTATACAATTTCCAGAGGGAAGAAATCTAGAAAACTACAGTTTAGAAAAAACTAGGTTATCACTTAAAAACATATTAGGTTATTAGCAAGTTCAAAATTACTAGGTTAAGGCTGAGGTCACGAACCAACAGGCATAAGCTAAAATAATCTAGAAACGATAGCTACGAATCACTTACACGCATTAGCTAATCCATGAGTCGGCACATTCTCCAAGGTCATCGCCAGGGCTTGTCTGCGTCCTTGCTGCCGATTCCTCTACTGCTGTTGAGCCTGCTGGAAGAGTAGTGCCTGGGGTATCAAAGGTGGCATCGGCTGATACCCTCCTGGAGCTGGTGGTAGGACTCCTTCAACTCCCGTTTATGGTGCTCCCAATGCTGGATAGGCTGGCCTCGGTATTGGTAACGCTTGTTAGTTAACCATTGGTGCTCTTTCTTGATGCTCATGGCATTCCTTCACTGAATGCTGACTGGATTCGCAAGCTAAATATAATCTTCTTTTTCGTCTGCACTCGTTCTCAATATGGCCTCCCTTGCGACAATATTGACAGACAGGTAATACCTGTGAAGATGCTTCTGATGGCTGGTGCATGTGAGGTCTTTTTGCAACTTCTTCCTGTGGTGCTCCGGCTGGTGCTGATGTGGAGGGCCGCTTCAGACTGGTCTCTCTCCTGGTGACGCGCTCTATGCGTCGGGCTGCAGCAATAAAGTCCGGGTAAGATATAGGTACAACGGATCTAATTAGTTTCTGTAGCTCAAAGTTTAGTCCATCGAAGAACTTCTCAGCCTTCTCTTCTTCTGTCGGAATCAAGGTTGGGGTGAAGCGACTCAGACGAATGAATTCTGCATTGTATTCTTCCACTGTCATACTATCTTGAGTGAGGCGATTGAACTTATCCCAAAGTTCTGATCGAGCGATGGCTGGAATGTACATCTCCTAAAAGAGTCTAGAAAACTCTTCCCAAGTGACTCGGTCTGGTCCAAGCAGTGTCTCCTCAGAAAGCCACCAGTGATGTGCATTGTCCGTCAATTACATTCTGACGTCAGTCATCCAACGTTCCCTTGGAAGCTCAACTGCTTCTAATTGATGTTGTGTGTTGGTGAGCTACTCATGAACTTCTGTGGGCTCCTCTTTGCCTGATAAGGTACGGGGCTTCAGCTAGTGGAAATCGAAAATAGAGCCCGTCATTGGCCGTCGTGCTGGTAGATTCGCCTGCTCCAATGCGATTGCTAGGCTGTGACTCAAAGCCTCTTATTGAGCTTGTATTATTGCATAGATCATTTGAAACATCTGCTGCCCGTCCATAGCCTGCCCTTGTGGGAATACGGGCATTTGTGGAGTAAATTGCGTCGATGTTGGAATGTCATCTTGCTGGATTCTCGAGGCATGTTGATTCGCTTGACTGCGTTGTTGAGCTGATTGACCTTCATCCACTAGTATTACTTCATCTTCGTTGGTTACCACAGCATCTCGTGGTGATCTTGCAGGAGTCTCATCGTTTGATCGTGAATCCATAACTCTGCAACCAAAATAAATAATAAGAGGCGCACAGGAATCAAGGCAGGATGCAAGTCAAGAAATAAATTCGAGTCCGATATAGATGTCAAGAATGATTCAAGCAAGTGGATGAGATCCTAAAAACTTATCCTATTCTTATTGTAGGCTTGTTCGATCCCTAAGTTGAAACCGAAGCAATTTAGTCGTTGACCTGCATGGTCCACCAAAAAAACTATGTCACACCCCAGTCCCAAAATATCGAGGGACTAGACACGTGGCAATGGCCAGCAGCACACACCGATGGGCAACCCAATTTAATGGACCCATCAGGATGTACTTAAGCTGTAGTACAACAATAAGGGCCTAAATATACTAATCTCATCCACAGAAATGAATACAATAATATCAGAATCATAAAACAAGATCAATCTCAATAAAACATAAACTCGGGAAATAACCCGATAATGAGTCTGATACAACTGTCAAGATACAAGAATAAAGATAACCACAGCAAATACTGAGTATAGAAATAATATATACTCAGAAGATACCCTCAGGGATCACTCGTCTACTGGATCTGGTACTGCTCCAGTGTCTGCTCCTGCTCCTGCTAATGCTCCTGTCCCGTGTAACTCGGGGTCGATCTCGTCTGCTAATCCTGGGGACATAATCCGGATCCAGGTCCTCAGGGGATATAGCAAGGTACAAAATAAATCATGCCAAAATAAATACAGTGCAGCAATAAATGAAACAATAGGGTAAACTATATAACCAGCTAAGTTATATGCAAGATGAGAGCATCACTAGAACTCAGGCTGAAACCACTACAAGCTCTGTGTCGGGAAGCCGGTAGCAGTGATATCATGTGGTTGTCTAGCTCGGAGAGAGACTAAAATGCCTGCATAATATAGTCAACATGTAGCCTGTGTGACTCTCTTCACCCAATGTAATCATACGTCTCATGTCCACAGAGTCTCATGTCCATGCCACGTAGGATCATAACTAATGCAACAAGTCATGTAATATCTAAGCTAAAGAATATGTCATAAAACCTGTAACCTATACAGAATCACCATGAATATCTCAGGAAGATTCTTTCTCATAAATAGTGTCAGGTGTCCTGGGTTATGTCGTACTTGATGATGCAAGTACGAGAAGTATAGGGTCTCGATATCCATCTCTAGGTGACGTTACACAATTCCGCGTATGGAGTAGGAACCCGACTATTAATCGGACGCTAATTAAAGTCACACGGTCCTAGGTTAAGCATGTACAACAATATATAAATAAGTCAAGAAAATAAGTAACAAAACTGCATTGTTGGCAATGTACACTTGCCTGGGGTTCTGACTCCAACTGTAGCTTTGGTAGTAGCATGATTTGCAGGTAGTCCTCCGGTTGCTGAAATAAACATCACCATCAGATTCAAAAAATATCAAATAGCTAGAAATGCCTGTCCTTGAGTCCAATTTGGACACAGGGGCAAATATTATAGTTTCTTGGTCAAAGCGGGGTCCACATGTGGCCCGCTTCGTACCAAAAAACATGTATGAAGCAATGGTCTCCAAATTCGTCAAACTTAGTGTCAACAAGTCCAGAACGATGATACAAACCCAACGGAACTTCCAGAACTGGATTCCGATGAGCCGATCATAAAATTGTCCCTCAAGTGGAGCTGTGGGCCCACGTACGCGATTCTGTCAACGTTCTCAGAATCGAACTAAACTTGGATCACAGGACCAGCGTATTGCTACGAGTCCGATGGCGCAAGTTTCGTTTTGATCCACGTGTGTATACAAAGTTACAACGAGTTCCAGAATAGGCGGATACGGGAGGTTATCGACGGATACGCGTTGATTCCGGTGTGCACACACATCCAAATCACCTTCTGGGAAATTTTGCACGTCCGTATCAACGGCGCGCACCTTTTGGTGAAGACCACACGCGACCAACTTGTCCCGTTTGGCGGGGCACACTCAGTTCTGGGAGAAAATGGGGTATTTGTTTTTCTATTTTTGGATCGTAGTTCGCAATCACCACAGGACGTGACACACCGAGCGGGTTGCACGGGCATCGAGGGAGTTATGCAGGCTACGAGTCACAACAGACGGCACAAAAAATAGGGCAGCAAGGAGAGAGAAAAGACTACCTGAACAGGGCTCCGTAGAAACTGAATTCTCATGTCCGCGAGGCGACACGACACTCCGACACAGTACTGCTGTGTCCGGGTACTGTGCTGTGTCCGGTTAGGGTTCTGTGGCCGAAGACTCGCCGGAGGAGGGTCTGGAGGGTCGGGCTTCGCCAGAGGAAGTCGTTGGGGCACGGCTGGGTGGAGGCAGAGCGGGCTCTGGCTCATCGGGTCAGCTCAGGCGAAGGTGAGACGCTCGGGGACGGCTGAGGTCATCGGTTATGGACTCGACGGAGGATGGCGAGGTAGCCGAGGTCGACAGGGGAGGGCAACGAGGCGGAGGCTGGCGGAGCGGGGCTGAGGGTGAGGCACCGCAGGGAGAGGGCGGAGGACGAAGAGGGGTTCTGGTCGTCGAGGGCTGTTGGTCGCGGAGAGGGCGGATGACGGTGAGGAGACGGTGGAGAGGGATTCCGATTGTTGGAATTTAGGGTTCAGGCGGAGCTAGGGCAGGGGATTTCGGGGGCTCGTTGGGAGAGACGGTGGATAGGGAAGGCGAAACCTATTCCCTCAGACGGTGGATAGGGAGAGCTGGCTAGGGCGGCCGAGGGGAGAGGGGGTTATTCGGGAGAAGAAGGTTAGGGTTCCGGCCGGCGGAGCGGGGTTATCGAGGGGGTTTTATTAGGGGCGGCTCGGCTGAGGGAAAGGGAATAGGTTTAGGGTTCCGATCGGGTAACGGGTCCGGGTCGGGTTCAATTCAGATCCGACCCGACCCATTAAGAGCTGGGTTTGGTTCGGTTAGGTTTAACTGCGGTTCGGGTTGGTTTGGTTTATTTTGGAAATAAACCGGGTTCAATTCTAGGGTTTATTTAGGGTTAATTACAACTTGGTTTTTAGGGCTTTAAAAATGTTTTCGGGGTCCAATAAATTCCCGAAAAATTATTCTATGTCTAATTTTTCATTTTACACCAGAAAATATTATTTTCATAATATTTTAATATTAATTAACAATATTTAAAAATTATTTAATGACAAAATGCCTTAGTTTTAATTACAGAAAAATTCCAAAAAATTCCAGAAAAATTGTAAAAAATCTATTTTAAAAAAAATCCTGAAAAATTAGGGGATTTACAAGATCACTGGCATAATGCCATAAAGGACGAGTTATAGTCTTGGACGAGAATGATATGCAACGAAGATTCATAAGGCCCTACAAACTATTCCATCCAGCACATGAGACTATTGTGAAGTTCCGCCCGGATCAGATTGGTGTCAGTGCCCCAGCGACTGTCCGAAGGAACCATATACCTTGTGCACAAGTTGTTCGTGATCAAGCGGTGTCTATACTAGTTATTAATTGATGCAGTTCAAGGCAATAATAGTACTAGACAAGGAACGTGGCCTGATCTATTTTTCATAGTCTCTCTAATCAGTTTATTGCATAGCAATACGTGTTCTATACATAGCACAATTATAGAAGAAGTATACATTCTAACTAGAATTTAAACACGATGAAAGAACATTCTAAGTGAATTATCATGCAACAAGGTAACCGTTCATAAGTTGATTGACAAGCATAAGGTAATCCAAGTCTATTCTATTTTATCTTGACATCTTTTAGTTATTATGGTATCATTTGATCGGGACAATCAAGAGGGCAAGATTTTAGATGTGAAAACTTGAAAAAATGGTCAACTAATCGAATTATAGCCACTCACAAGTTGGTTGGAGAGAGGAAAGAAAAGAGGTTCTTCAAGACTCCGCTCGCGGGACGTCTACTGCACGATCACCTACATTGCCACAAACAGATCCATCAAAACTGTTCCAAGCTCGGAATAAAAATCCATTTAAATGAAAATGTAGTTCAACGAAAGAAATAAAATCCATCAAAACTGTTCAAGATAAAGCAAATCCAAAAACTAACTCAAAGCACGAAAGCAACAAGGCGACAGCGAAAACTAGGCAAAAAAATTTGCAGCGAAGAGGTCCCTCTTGACTCTACCGCTAAGTCCATCCTTGGGGCACGGTCCACTGAATATGGGAATCGATTCCGAAGAAGCAAATCCATAACGAGAAAAAGATCTTGATTCAATCTACCGCTAAGTAATATGTGTTGGTGACGAACAGGAAAACACGCAAGGGAATGGAAGAGCCTGAGGTGAAGACAGAGAAGAATATATGCTCTGCTTGTTGTCTATTGTTTATTAATCAGTGCCTATATATAGGCTAAAAGAAACAATGTGTGAGGAAAAGTAAGTGGAGCTAATCGCTCCTACAAATAAGCTTATCCACAGAAAAAATCAAGTCATGGAGGCTAAAGACTAGGGACGTGGGAGAACAGGGTTAATTCCATCAAATCACCCCCTTAAGCCTGTTGTATTGACTTCACCTCCATGATACCAAGTCTGCTTCTCAGCTCAATAAACTTGATGCATCCCAATGCCTTGGTGAGTATGTCAGCAAGTTGTCCGTCAGTATTGATATGATCGACATCTACTTTGCCATTCTCAATGCATTCACGGATAAAATGAAACCGAGTGTCAATATGTTTACTGCGCTCGTGATGCACCAGGTTCTTGCTCAGGGCAATAGCTGACTTGTTGTCCACCAGAAGCCTAACCTTCGATGGAGCTGTTCCCTGGACTTCACCGAGCAGCTTGCTCAGCCACACAGCTTGGCATGCCGCGGTAGACGCAGCAATGTACTCCGCCTCGCAGGACGAAAGTGCAACAATCTTTTGTTTCTGTGATGTCCAGGTGATGATACTGCCTTCTAGGAAGAAGACCATGCCGGATGTAATCTTGCGGTCATCAACATCTCCCGCAAAATCGCTGTCGCTATAGCCGACCAGCGTAGGCGCTGCCGTGTCATTCTTGTAGCTGCACCCGTAACTAAGAGTGCCTCGCACATAGCGAAGTATTTGCTTCACCGCAGCCCAATGCTGTGTTCCTGGAGCCTCCATGAATCGGCTTGCTATCCCCACTGTATATGCAATGTCTGGTCGTGTGTTGACCAGGTATCGCAGACTGCCGATGATGCTGCGGTATCGGGTCGCGTCCACAGCCTCGCCGCCGTTCTGCTTCCCGAGCTTGAGCCGGCTTTCCATCGGAGTGTGGCACGGGTTGCATGTACCTATACCAGCAATGTCAAGTATCTTTGCCGCGTAGCTAGCTTGACAGAGCGTGATCTTACCACCGGCCTGCTTCACCTCGATCCCTATGTAGTAGCTCATTTGAAAAAGCTTATGCATCTGTGCTTTGAACTGGTCAATGTCGTCGTTGCTAGTTTCGGTAATCACAAGATCGTTGACGTCGATGCCAACCAGCAGGTAAGAGTCTGCGCCACCCTTCCGGTACAGTGCATGCTCCATCAGATACTTCTCAAAACCGAGCGACATGAGCGATGCGTCCAGCTTCGTGTTCCAGGCCCACGGCGCCTGTTGTAGACCGTATAAGGCCTTCCGTAGTTTGAGCACCTTGTGCCCATTGTTGGTGTCGACGAATCCTGCCGGCTGCTGCACGTACACCTCTTCCGCGAGCTCCCCATTGAGGAACGCGGATTTCACGTCCATATGGTGGACTTGCCAGCCCTTGTGCGCGGCAAGAGCGAGTAACAGGCGCACCGTGTCCATCCTAGCCACCGGCGCAAATACCTTATCGAAGTCGATGCCCTGCCGCTGTGCGTAGCCCTTTGCTACCAAACGCGCCTTATGCTTGATGATGTTGCCCTCCGAATCCTTCTTCACCTTTTAAACCTACTTGAGCCCGATGGCCCTGTGTCCGGTCGGAAGTGTGGCGAGCTCCCAAGTGTCGTTGTTGAGGATTGAGCTTATCTCGTCCTCCATTGCATGCCTCCAAAGTGCCTCACCGAGCGCCTCCTCAGCGGACGCGGGCTCCTCTGCTGCGAGCAGGCACAGCCCACTGTACTCTATGTCGCATGGTGGCGCCGCTTCGTAAACTTCGGCGACGGATTTGTATCGAAGCAGCACCCCCTCTGTGTCGTGCGACATGCCCGTCGGCGGTGTGATCCACCATCCATCTTTCGGTGATGCTGGTGCCGGAGTGACTGGAGAGGCGGGCTCGGTAACCTCCGGGTTTTTCGTGACCGGCTTTGGAGCGGTGACAGGTTCGGCGGCTGGAGTGACGACAGGTTCGGCAGTGTAAATCACCGTAAAATCATGCCGCTCATCCCCGTCAACTGCATCCGTCCAGTTCCAGCACCGGCCTTCCTCAAAGATGACGTCTTGAGAAATGTGTAACCTCCGTGTGACTAGATTATACACACGATACGCCTTCGATCCATCCTCGTAGCCCACAAACACCATTGGTATAGCTCTGTCAGAGAGCTTAGTCACGCCAGGACCGATGTTCTTCACGTGCGCAACACAACCGAATGTGCGCAGGTAATGCACGTTCGGCTTGCGCTTCTTCCATGCCTGGTACGGAGTCATGCCCTGAAGGCTGCGAGTCGGTGACCGGTTGAGAATGTATACCGCCGTCTTGACAGCCTCGCCCCAAAATGCGGCCGGCACAGACATGCTTTTCAGCAGATTGCGGGCTATCTCCACAACTGTTTGGTTGCGCCTCTCCACCACGCCGTTTTGTTGTGGTGAATACGGTGCGGTGGTGAAGCGTTTGACGCCGTGCTTTTCGCAGAAACCGGCGAACTCAATTGAATTAAATTCACCGCCTCGATCGGTGCGGAACGCCTTGAGCTTCAGGCCGCTTGCGTTCTCGGCCAGTGCCTTGATCTTCTTGAAGAAACGAAACACCTTGTCCTTCGATCTGATCATTTCTACCCACATATATCTACTGTAATGGTCAACAATTAACAAAAAATAATTATTACCACCTTGCTCTGTACGGTACGCCGACGCACGCGGGAACGGGGAACTATGTTGCTTGGCGAGCGAACAGCCCTCACAGAATTGCTCCATACGATCGATGTAGGGCATACCTTCCACCATCCCCTTCGCCGTGAGATCGTGCAGAGCGCGGAAATGCAGGTGCCCGTAGCTCCCATGCCATCGCCACGCTGCTGTAGAAGCATGAAAAAAATGCTTGGAAGATCTACGCAGCGTCTTGATTCAGAGCAGCGTAAGCAGAGGCCTTCAGAGCCATCCAGCGTAAAACAGGATTCTTCATCGCCTCCATGGCGTAAAACCCAGCCGCTCTCAAAGCAGCGTTAAAGCGTACGAGGAACACTTCGTATTCCCGAAAAGAAACTGTCCAGTCACGCAGTAAACCTGACCTCTGACTCCTGACAAAAAGTGCTGCACAGCTACCCAAACGACGGCTGGGAATGGGGGCAGACCCCTCGGGACGCGCTCCATAGTATGATGGCGGATCTCAGCATTTAATACAGAGTATTTGGTTAAAATATCACCAAACTGGCGCTTACTAAAATCCCCCGGCGTAAACCGCTCTTTCGCGTGCAAAGAGAACACGCTGCCTTATTTTACACAGGCAAACATGGGCTGTTTTACGCTCCGCAGAAGACAAACCACCTGCCACGTCAAAAGCTGCGCTTCATACAGGGCTCAAGGCACGTCTCTCCGCCAAAGCACACAGAGCGGTGACAGTGTCCCCTCAAGACACGTCCCTCCGTCAAAACGCACAAAGCGGTGACAGTGTCCCCTCAAGGCACGTCTCTCCGCCAAAGCACACAGAGCGGTGACAGTGTCCCCTCAAGGCACGTCCCTCCGTCAAAATGCACAGAGCGGTGACAGTATCCGCTCAAGGCACGTCCCTCCGTTAAAACGCACAGAGCGATGACAGTGTCCCCTCAAGGCACGTCCCTCCGTCAAAACGCACAGAGCGGTGACAGTTTCCCCTCAAGGCACGTCTCCGCATTTAATGCACAGGATGATGGCAAATCTCTGCCAAAGATTTGATCTCCAAAAGCCATAATTTCGGCTAAAGACGTCCACATCAGCACCCTGGCACGGTACGCAGCGGCTTCTACGCCCATTCAGGATCTGTGCTCCTACGGCTTCCACGCCCCCTCAGTCTCTATGACTGCTCGGCTTCCACGCCTACTCGGCTTCTATGCCTGTTCGGCTTCTATGCCTGCTCGGCTTTCATGCCTACTCGGCTTCTATGCCTGTTCGGCTTCTATGCCTGCTCGGCTTCCACGCCCCCTCAGTCTCTACGACTACTCGGCTTCCACGCCTACTCGACTTCTATGCCTATTTGGCTTCTACGCCTAGGTGACAGACATTTGGCTTCTACGCCAACCTCTTCTACACAAGGGATACCTACCTACGTGACTTTTATGCCGTGATCTCCGCAGCAGATATACGCGTTTCGTCCCCTTAGTTGGACGCGCGTCACTTGCTCACTCAAAAGGTCATTATTACGCAGGCATTGGTTACTTTAACCGTTGTGTAAAAGGGTGCTCTACTGTCCACTCATCGGTTGCTATACCAACGGAGTGGTCACTGTCACCAAAGACTCTATAAATAGAGGCCCCTGTCAATGGGGAACAAGGTCGAAAAATTTGGCCAAGAATACCAATATCAGATCAAAGCTCGAAACTTTGAAAGAAGGATCGAACAAGGTCACCGAACCGGAGATCAAGAGGGAGAGACAGAGAGAGAGAGAAGAATACAGAGCTCAGGCAAGGAATAGGGAGCGACGACCTTCAACATCGCGCATCCACCCTCCTTCGCAACCTCCGAAGCTGCATTCTATCTTCCACGGCACTTCTTCAATATCGTGTAGTCCAAGGGCTAAAGTGATCGACCGCAGATCAGACACCTATAGCAATTTATACCCAGATTAAATAAATTGTACTCCCGCATTCTCGTATAGGATCGAATTGTACAAGTTTGTTTGTAAACCAAAGGGCACGGGTCTCGTATAAACCCTGTCATTGAAATACACTTTCATTCTTTCGTTTAATACCACAAACAAGATGGCGACTCTGCTGGGGACGTCTTTCTCTTCTGACGAGGAAGTAATTGCTCAACACGATGCGGTATCTGTAGGAACCGTGAAGAAGACACTAGTCGTTCATTTCGACCAGTCTGTCTACGAAGACATGCTTCGGACTGGGGGTAGCTCTCACTCTCTCTCTGTCCAAGACAACAGGAAGCTACGCAAAGTGTGGATGCCCAAGACATCCTCCGCCGTTCCTGTGGACTCTCCGATCTCTCCGATCTCTCCGACCAATGAGGTGGTAGCATCGCTCCCTCCGTGCCCCGCACGTAAAATTCAATCTCCCGCTACGCGCGGTACAGACAAAACTTCTGGTAAAGCCTCAGCGCTAACCCAGGAGTATCCACTACGCTATACGCGCAGAAATCAGTCTCCCGCTAAACGCGGTACAGACAAAACTTCTGGTAAAGACTCAGCGCTAACCCAGGAGTATCCACTGCGCTATACGCGCAGAAATCAGTCTCCCGCTACGCGCGGTACAGACAAAACTTTGGGCAAAGCCTCAGCGCTGACCCAGAAGTATCCCCTGCGCTCCACGCGTAGGAACCTGTCTTCCGCTACGTGCGGTACAGACAAAACTTCCGACGGTGCCTCAACGCCAAATCGGAAGAACAAATCACGCTCCTCGCGCAAGACGATATCTGACCTCTACGACGAACCAGATGAGCACCGTGATCTCCGCAAGAGAAAGCAAGCAGGCGAGTACTCAACTCCTCGGCCGTTACACCAGCGAAGAAGCAATCTGCCTATCCTCCGGATTACGCGGGAAGACTATTCATATCATCTCCAGGATCAACCCTCTCCGGGTGCTGATGAGCAAGCCAAGTGCCCTTAACTCCCGACTCGCAACTTGGGCAATGCTACTGACGCCATATGACATGGTCTACGTCCCACAGAAGTCCATCAAAGGCCAAGCACTGGCCGACTTCCTTGCAGCTCATCCAATCCCGGAGACCTCCAAACTATACGAAGATATCCCCGATGAAGTTGCGGAATATAATTTTGCAAGAGAAAGTGACGTATGGCAACTATTCTTCGATGGCGCCTCCAGAGTCGGTCCTAAGGGAAACGTCGTTTCAGGAGTATGAGTCGTCCTAGTTACTCCAGATCAGCTCATCATCTACCGAGCATATTCTCTTAGCGAGCCCTGCTCCAACAATGTGGCAGAATACAACGCCCTGCTAATCGGGCTCCAAGTCACTAAAGAGCTGGGGGTGGAATCCCTGGAAGCTTTCGGCGATTCTCTGCTCATCGTCAACCAAGTCAGGGGGATATACGAAGTCCGGAATCCCGACCTCATCCCCTATCACCAAGCAACGGTCGAGATAGCCATAACGTTCAAAGGGTTCTTCCTAGAGCATGTACCTCGATCTCAGAATCTGGAAGCTGATGCCCTGGCCAGCCTAGCTGCGGACTTAGCCACCCCTATAAGAAGGCAGGATTCGGTAATCCTTCTTAACAGAGATTTATTCTGTGTGAAGAACAGCTGTCACCTAGAACGCAGCTACGCTGTAAACATCGATCCTCCTACAAGAGATTGGACGAGTCCCTTCATAGATTTCGTGGCATATGGAATCTTGCCAGAGGACCCCAAAGAAGCAGTATCCATCAAGAGACGATCGTTATGCTTCTACTTCGATGCATCTTCACAATACCTGTATCACCGGACCTACGACGGACTGCTGTTAAGATGTCTCGCTGGCGCCGAGGCACAGCATATTATCCGTAAAGCTCACGATGGCGTATGCGGAGCGCATCAGCCTGGTCCTAAGCTGCAGGACCGCATCAGGAGAATGGGCTATTACTGGCCCACTATGATCACAGACGCGATCAGCTATACAAAATAATGCAGGGCCTGCCAGGTCCATGCAGACTTCATACATTAACCGTCTGAATATCTACATCCTACGATTGCATCCTGGCCCTTCGAAGCCTGGGGTATGGATATCGTTGGGCCCATTCACCCGTCTTCCTCCAGAGGCCACCGGTTCATACTGGCCATCACAGATTACTTTTTCAAATGGGCCAAAGCAATCCCTCTGGCTGAAGTAAAGGCGTCTGACGTAATCAGCTTCATCAAGCACCATGTCATTTATCGCTTTAGGATTCCCCGAAGGATAATCCACGACAATGGACCTCAGTTCATCAGCCAAGCATTTCATCGGTTTTGCGATAATAACCGGATACACAACATTGCCTCTACGGCATATTATCCAGCTGCTAATGGTTTGGCGGAAGCCTTCAACAAAACCATTGTCAAACTCCTGAAGAAGTTTGTTTTTTCAAACAAAAGAGACTGGAACGAGAAGCTGGGCGAATGTCTCTGGGCATACCGCACAACGGTACGGACACCAACAGGTTGTACCCCCTTTTCACTAGTCTACGGAAGCGAGGCGGTCCTTCCTATCGAAATCCAGATCCCGTCGCTCCGAATAGCCGTGACTAGTGAGCTGACTCGAGAAAAGAATGACCTATTGAGGCTCCAAGAGCTGGAAGGATTAGACGAGAAACGCCTCCAAGCTCAGCAGCGCATCGTGCTCTACCAAGCACGCATTTCCAAAGCTTTCAATCATAAAGTAAAGGAAAGAGTGTTCAAAGTCGGCGAGCTAGTTCTAGCCGTGAGAAGGCCGATGATTCTAACTCACAGAAGTAAAGGCAAATTCCAGCCCAAATGGGAAGGCCCTTATGTGATCGAGACAACGTTCTCAAATGGCGCCTACAGGATAGCCCAGCCCAACGGAGATCTGTTAATGGCTCCTATCAACGGCAAATTTCTGAAAAGGTACTATGCCTAATCTCTCCTGCTCAAAGAAGAAAGTAGCAAGGACCTCGATTCTGACAAAACTACTTCCAAAAACATAATTAGTTGGGTTACACTCTATCATGTCCGTATGACCTCTGAATAGATATGTCCCGCTAAGAAGTTTATCGAGAGTTTATCACGTCCATACTACCTCTGATATCACTCTCACCTAACCTGTCATTTACATTCTGAAATGATGGATCCACAAACAGTCAGAAAAGAGTCGCAGTTATTCATTCCCGAAGAAGGCAGAATTACATAGGAAGGGGTACATCAAGATGGCGGAGTAATCAGGCCATGAATCTGCCGCTCCAGTGCAGCTATCCTCTCATTCCTAAGGGCCAAGGCATCGGCGCGAGCCTGCTCCAGCCGTGCCTCCGGAGTATGCGTAAGGGTCAGATTAGCCCTTGCCCGAAGACATCCCGTACGGGCAGCTTCCGCACGGTCCAGATCCCGTCGCGCTTCGCTCAGTCGACCAGTCGCTACCTCCAAACCTGCCAACGACTGGGAAGCCCACTCCTCTGCCCGAGCAAGTTTTTCCCGCAGCTTGGAGGCCCTCGCCGCATTCCCTTCATGCTCGGATCGACACTGCATCTCAACGGCAAGGGCTTCTTCCACAACAGCTCTTCTCCTATCCATCTCCAGCTTATGCGTCTGGATAGAGTTGTCTAGGCTTTCAAGCTTTGTAGCGAACCGCTCAGACATGAGGTCGTACCGAGCCTGGACATCAGCATCAAGGCTGCCCTCAGTCCGCTACAAGTATTCGTTAATGGGTTGCTCTAAACCATTAACCACCGCCTCCAGAGCGTCAGCCACTCTAGGATTGCCAAGCCCCCTGACAACCTCGATCGAAAGCTGAGAAGTCTTCTTCAGGAGCTCGAAGTCAAGGTTCTTCGCCAACACCATCGGTATCATCGTTTTTAAGCCAGTATAGACGAGGCTGGAATGCTGCTCGATCAACGCGACTAAACCAGACTGAGCGCCCGGAGCGGCCACAATTACAGACGAGGTAGCCACTGCCGCCTCAACAGGTGACAATCGAAGTCATCGGCATACTCACAACAGGCGAGGTCACGATGACAGGTTCGTCCTCCCCTTGAGATGACAAAACCTCCCCGGGCGAGCTAGCCCCCGAAGACACTCCTGCCTCAAAATCTGGCGCCTCCACGTCACCGCCAGGAGCCAGAACAAAGTCGGAAGGCGCTTCAACGCCATGCTCCCCGTGGACGTCATCCCCTAAAAAGAGGACAAAAAAGAAAAATGTCAAACACAGTGGTAATCCTCCTAGGAGGAGACATCGAAACGACATTTACCCGGAGCCAACGGCATATACGACGCATCTGCAGCAGATGTAGCTAAGCCACGCCTTAATGACGCGATACGAACTGTCATACCTGGAGAAGGAGGTGGGCCGACCGACATCGCCAAGAGTTCGGTCAAGCCTTCCCCGAGACGCGGTCGAGGTTCATCAGCCGGAGTCTCGCTAAGCGCGCTAACTAACGCAGGAGTAACTCCGCCCGCTACTGACCTCAGGGAAGATTCTCCCATCTGTTGGGGCCACGCAGGCAATCCCGCTCCGCTGCTTGGAGCAGCCGCAGCGACAGCAGCCTCTAGCGAGGACTCTCCGGCGCCGCCAGCCAGAACTGTAGAAGGTCCCCCTCTGAAAGGCGAGGAACCTCCGGCCAAAGAATTATCCCTGATACAGGGAGATGCAGGCTCATTCCCGGGAACCTCAACACCAGGAATACGGAGAGGACGAGCAACCGTCTCCTTCCTCCTCTTACGAAGGGAAGCTTCCTTCGGAGCAGAAGCCCGTCGCTTCCCGGAAGAGACTACCGGAGCCCCCGCCGGCAGAGGCACTACACACCTCGGCAACGACACCAGAGGCTCATCCGGAGTACCAGATTCCTCCCCCTCGTCAGAAGAAACCGAGGGGACTTTGACCCTCCACCCAGGCTTGGCAGAAGGCACCCTGAAGCTCCCACGCCTGTCGAAATCGCGGTGGAAAGTATTAACCGCCACATAAAACTGGGCGTAGGAGTGAAGGATTCGCAGCTCCGTGGAGGTTGTAACGACCGGCACGATAAAAATTGCCCCCGTACAACCCATGATAAAATATCGCCACCCTCTAGCTCCATCAATGAGTCCACCCCTGGACCTGAAGCTGGTGACGGCGTTGCCCACATGCAACTGGTCGTACCCGAACTGCCTGGCGAACCGACTAGGCAGGTAGGGCTCGAAGAAGCAATGGTCTTCGCTCCTATACAGCAGATGGGAAGGTCTAATACAGACCAACCAATTAAACGCCTCCGGAGAAAGAACGGTCTTCCCTCGACCTGAATCCTCGAGCCACAGTCCTGACTGGTTGCGATGCACAGGAGGGGGAGTACAAAGGATCTTCCAGCCATGGTTGAGGTTCAAAACCAGCCGACAGTCTAAAACTGTATTCACATTCCAGGAGGAATCCCTGTAATTCAATAGGAATATACCCCCTGAGCTGCTACCAGAACCGGGTGACATAACCCGGAAATTGTAGAGAATTAACCATCCCATCAAGTACAAGTATGGTAATTCCACCCTAGGGAAGCTCTCCCGCCGAGCTTCATCAACGAGCAACCCATCTGTCATGGCCCTCAGGCCAGCCTGTATATGGCACACCATGGCAGGAAGCAAGCCCAGTCTTGCCCCAAACACCAGGCGCACTGCCGGCCACAGGATGTTGCGGTGAATGCGGTCCGCGGATGCGGTGCCCGGCACCACTACTTGACGCAGCCATATGGAGAGGAAACCAGCCAGCTGGGCCTCCTTAGACAAAGGCCTGCGGCAACGCCTCAAGTAACTACAGGCCTTAGTGCCTTCCGGGTACTTTCCTACCCCCTCCACAAGAATCTGATCCGGAGCTTCAGCCTCCTCCATAAGAGTCTCCACAACCTGGGCACTGAGGACGCCCAAGCAGTTCACGGGCTCTTTCTTACCACCCGAGGCTTTCTCCGACCTGGCAGCCCTGGCTCGGTGGAAGAAGAGGTAAGACATCCACTTGGTGGTGTGAGCCAAATCAGAAGGCTCGTTATAAAAAGCGGTGCACGCGAAGTACTGACACATCAGCTCCTGATATACTTCCGCCACCCGAGGGTCCAAATCCCCCAACTCCCGGTTGGTGGGAACGTACTCTTCATATGGGGTATCCCCTATCGGCAGTCTCGAGACAACTGCCATCTCATGAAGGGCCAACCCCAACACCCCTAGTGGAGTGGCGAAGGTCCCGGTGAGCGGAATGTACCGCTCCATCAGTGCCAAGAACAAATTAGGGTTCGGAGGCAGCCCGACGCTCGTCGCACTCACAGCGGCATATAGTCCAATGCCCTCCAACTCTCTCTGGAAGTGCTTTAAGGCCCAGTCAACTAGGCATCTCCATCGGGAGTTCATTGGGGCGATCCACCCATTGCACCGAGGATTCTCCTTGGGATATACCCCACCTCGACCCATGAAGTCGTTGCAGAAGGTCGGCAATTGGACCGGCTGGATCACCGAGCTATCTTCACTTGGAACATTGCCCGGGCACAGTCCTCGGAATAGCGTCACAACGCCAGAAGGGCGACTAACAAACGACCCCTGGTCAGCGCCTTTCAGATGAAAGATCTTCCCCGGCTTCCCGTGAAGATCAGGAGTCAGCTTCCAAGACATCTTCCTGGGATGCGTCGTATGGGAGAAGGCCGAGATGGGATAATCCCTCGGCATCGTCGGCAGGTACAAGACCAAATCCCCGGCAGAGAAAACCCAAGGCTCCCTCTTGGGCTTCGTCTGGGACTGTTTATCAATCATGTCCCCAAAAAGGAAATCCGGCTTTATGTACTGCTCCCCATCTACACGTACCAAGGGTTCGCCGTTGATCATACTCAACAGCATTCTCTCACCCTGGGCCGATATCAGGAGCTCCCTTCCCTCAGGATACTGGGGTCCAGAGATGGAAAATGCCACATGGGACAGATCCTCCAGATAGTTCGAGTACAGCATCCCCGCAGCGGATCCCATCACCTCAGCCAATGGGGACTCACCCAGATCAACTGCAAGATAATGCAAAGAAGATATGTCATTACAAGTCTGGCACAAACACACGGACCAAGGAAACGACAGTCTGTGCTTTACGCCAAGATTGTACAAATTTGATCACCTTACGCCGGAAGTCTCCTCCACAAACGTAAAATTCAAATTTTATGAAATACGCCAATTTTTGGTAGCCCGAGCTATTTACGCCCAGAGCTACGAAAATACGGAGTCTTTACGCTAACACATTAGAAATGTGGGCGTAAAAGATGAAAATGCCTCCGTGCGTCATCTTCCTCAAAAGAGGCTATCAGCATAGAAGACGACCTAGCGCAGTCACGTTCAACGTGTGCGAAAGATTTTTCGTCGTTTGTGTCATCCCAAAAAGTTCTACCTCTAAAGCCGGGAGTGCTAGTCGTCGTCGGGATGCTCCCCTCAGAGGGAAGTTCACCTTGCCCGACCGGAGATTCCCTCGCCGGGACAGAAGAATGAGAAGAAGAACCTATGCTCTTTCCCTTAGCGGAGGGGGTTTGTTTCGGCGCCATTTCTGAAAGACTCGAAGTGCTCGGAGAAAGAACGAAGAAAAACTCGAACAGTCGAAAGCTCTCTTTCGCAAAAGACAGATAAAAAGTTTTTCTTTCCAGAAGCTGGGGATATATATACAGTCCGGGTCGACTCCTCGAATCCTCGAACGAACCCCTCGAGACCCTAACCAAATCTCGCAATTAATAGTTGATTATGATTGGATGCTACGTCAGCCCACTACCCTTGGAAGACGGATAGTCAGCGAATTCGAAAGGTTTTTTCATGCAAGACGGTTCAGCGGGTTCTACACTAAATGAGCTTTCTACGCTCGACAGCAACGGATCTACGGTTTTACGCTCGCAAGCTACAAGTCTATGGTTTTACGCCCGGATGCCTTTGTGCTCGGTAGCTTTTATGCTCGAGAGGCCACAAACCCACGACTTTACGCTCAGCAGATACCAAATCGACGATCTCACGCTCGGTGGCGCTCAGTTTACGCTCAGCAGCAATAGATCCGCAAACCTCACGCTCGAAGAAATTTTCTTTTTAGGAGCTACAAATCAAACAGTTCTACGCTAAAGGAGCTTTCTACGCTCGACAGCAACAAATCTAACGGCTTTACGTCCGACAGCTACAAGTCTATGGTTTTTCTTGCCCGGATGCCTTTGTGCTCGGTAGCATTCTATGCTCGAGAGGCAACAAACCTACGACTTCACGCTCAGGAACCACAGGTCTACGATTTCACGCTCGATGGTGTTCTACGCTCACAGGCTACAGATCTACAGTCCTACGCTAAAGGATCTTTTCTATGCTCGACAGCTACGAATCTAATGGCTTTACGTTCGACAGCTACAAGTCTATGGTTTTTCTTGCCCGGATGCCTTTGTGCTCGGTAGCATTCTATGCTCGAGAGGCAACAAACCTACGACTTCACGCTCAGGAACCACAAGTTTATGATTTCACGCTCGATGGTGTTTTACGCTCAAGAGGCTACAGACATGATTTCCCGCTCCACGACTTTTCGTATATCCAAACAGTCCCCAAGGCGGTCAAGTGCAAAGAGTTCACACAGAAGATACTCGTTCTTGACCCAAAGCATCCCCAAGTACCCGAAGTATACAGAGTTCAAATATTGAGAAATTACTCCTCTCGGGTCCAGAAAACTGGAGGTTCATCCAGATTCCAGTCTGAACATCTCGTCTATCAAAGTGGCAACTCAGTTTGACAGCCAAAAACCTCTACCCTGTTCCAAGGGAGTTTCGAGAGATCAATCTTGAAGACGAATTCTGAACAAAATGAAATTCCGCTCATCAGAGAGGCAACAGTTCAGAAATTCTACGCAGTCCCTCAGTCCTAGCAACAGGACAGTTCTAAATGTTCAAAGTGCTCAGCAGCGTTCTATGGACCATTCGCTATGCATAAAGGACAGGGCCTAATACTCTTTCTATCAGAGTCAGCGTAAAGATTCAGACGTGTCGAAGCTGCACATATTCAGACTTCACAAGCAACGTATGGCAAGACGATCATATGGAGAAGAAGACGATTTTATTAAAGATTAAAATCATGATTACATATGAGGGAAATCCAATCTACAAGGGTTTTTCCTCTATTCTTCATGGTTACATATGAGGAAAACTTCATCTACAAAGGAGTCCCCCCATCATCGTCCGAAGATCGCCCAGAAGCTGTACTGACAGGTTCTCACATGGGTGAAGGTCTTCCTCTTCTTCGAGGGCTGTTCATCGACTACCACAGTCATGAACAAGAAGATCCTCCATTCGCCATGGCCGATCCAGTTGAGGCTTCTTTAAGCCCAACTCGATTGGGGATGATAGATTACAGTTTGTCTAATCTCGTCCGCGGGGATCTCAGGGGAAGATACACAGCATGCCAGCCGCTGTGGGCCAATACGACCCTTCCTCTCTCCTGGGGCAACGCCATATAAAGTTGCTGATTATCCCGAGCAAGGGAGGCTAAGATGTCCTTCCATGATCCATCGTTGCAGTGGACACTTGCTCGAAGACGCCGTCTTTTACGGCTCCCTACATGCTGGAAGAACATGATCTCCTTCTTCCTCAGATCGATCCGACGAACTCCGGCGATCATCTCTGCATGACAATGGGAATGTGGTGAAGACAGGTTCACCCCCCCAGCCTTTTATAGGCAAAAGAGATCACAGCGGTCCCCAATAAATCTGCCATAAAGTCAGCATCGACCATTTCAACGCTCCATTCAGAAACGTTTTGAGTTAAGAGGGGCCGTTCATGCTTCATTCAAAGCGTTTCAAATTTTGAAGAATTTAAAAGCTTTGAAGGGGGTCTTGTAGAAGCATGAAAAAAATGCTTGGAAGATCTACGCAGCGTCTTGATACAGAGCAGCGTAAGCAGAGGCCTTCAGAGCCATCCAGCGTAAAACAGGGTTCTTCATCGCCTCCATGGCGTAAAACCCAGCCGCTCTCAAAGCAGCGTTAAAGCGTACGAGGAACGCTTCGTATTCCCGAAAAGAGACTGTCCAGTCATGCAAAAAGTACTGCACAGCTACCCAAACGACGGCTGGGAACGGGGGCAGACCCCTCGGGACGCGCTCCATAGTATGATGGCGGATCTCAGCATTTAATGCAGAGGATTTGGTTAAAATATCACCAAACCGGCGCTTACTAAAATCCCCCGGCGTAAACCGCTCTTTCGCGTGCAAAGAGAACACGCTGCCTTGTTTTACACAGGCAAACATGGGCTGTTTTACGCTCTGCAGAAGACAAACCGCCTGCCACGTTAAAAGCTGCGCTTCGTACAGGGCTCGAGGCACGTCTCTCCGCCAAAGCACACAGAGCGGTGACAGTGTCCCCTCAAGACACGTCCCTCCGTCAAAACGCACAGAGCGGTGACAGTGTCCCCTCAAGGCACGTCTCTCCGCCAAAGCACACAGAGCGGTGACAGTGTCCCCTCAAGGCACGTCCCTCCGTCAAAACGCACAGAGCGGTGACAGTGTCCCCTCAAGGCACGTCCCTCCGTCAAAACGTACAGAGCGGTGACAGTTTTCCCTCAAGGCACGTCTCCGCATTTAATGCACAGGATAATGGCAAATCTCTGCCAAAGATTTGATCTCCAAAAGCCGTAATTCCGGCTAAAGACGTCCACATCAGCACCCTGGCACGGTACGCAGCGGCTTCTACGCCCATTCAGGATTTGTGCTCCTACGGCTTCCACGCCCCCTCAGTCTCTACGACTGCTCGGCTTCCACGCCTACTCGGCTTCTATGCCTGTTCGGCTTCTATGCCTGCTCGGCTTCCACGCCTACTCGACTTCTATGCCTGTTCGGCTTCTATGCCTGCTCGGCTTCCACGCCCCCTCAGTCTCTACGACTACTCGGCTTCCACGCCTACTCGGCTTCTATGCCTATTTGGCTTCTACGCCAAGGTGACAGACATTTGGCTTCTACGCCAACCTCTTCTATACAAGGGATACCTACCTACGTGGCTTCTACGTCGTGATCTCCGCAGCAGATATACGCGTTTCGTCCCCTTAGTTGGACGTGCGTCACTTGCTCACTCAAAAGGTCATTATTACGCAGGCATTGGTTACTTTAACCGTTGTATAAAAGGGTGCTCTACTATCCACTCCTCGGTTGCTATACCAACAGAGTGGTCACTGTCACCAAAGACTCTATAAATAGAGGCCCCTGTCAATGGGGAACAAGGTCGGAAAATTTGGCCAAGAATACCAATATCAGATCAAAGCTCGAAACTTTGAAAGAAGGATCGAACAAGGTCATCGAACCGGAGATCAAGAGGGAGAGACAGAGAGAGAGAGAAGAATACAGAGCTCAGGCAAGGAATAGGGAGCGACGACATTCAGCATCGCGCATCCACCCTCCTTCGCAACCTCCGAAGCTGCATCCTGTCTTCCACGGCACTTCTTCAACATCGTGTAGTCCAAGGGCTAAAGTGATCGACCGCAGATCAGACACCTATAGCAATTTATACCCAGATTAAATAAATTATACTCCCGCATCCTCGTATAGGATCGAATTGTACAAGTTTGTTTGTAAACCAAAAGGCACGGGTCTCGTATAAACCCTGTCATTGAAATACACTTTCATTCTTTCGTTTAATACCACAAACAGCTGCATCGTCAGCCTTCGCGAGCAGAGACACAGGTGCAGCCAGGTTCAGAGCCACGGTATACAACTGGTTGCTAGTCCGCTGCGCCAGTGCCAGGAGTGTCCGTGACCTGTCGATCAGGCACAGCTCGCCGCCTTCAATGGATGTCTTACGCCCCGCCTCATCAAGTTGTCCCAAGCTTACGATGTTCGTGCGCATTTTAGGTATATAATATACCTCTGTGAGCGCGTGATATTCGTCATTCCGGCATGTGAACAGTACGGTGCCGCGCCCATGGATCTCCACAATGGACCCATCTCCGAACTTCACCGACCCCTTCACAGTCTCGTCGATGGAGGTGAGCAGCGCCTTGGAGCCTGTCATATGGTTGCTGGCCCCTGTGTCGAGGTACCAGTTGTTGTCATCCGTGGCTACCGGAGACACCCGCTCCTCATTTAGGAACACGTGCTATACCCCCGTGCTCGATGCGGCGTGCACTCCAGGCGCGTCGAGATCGTTGTCCGTCGCGGCTAGCAACAGTGCCGGCTGCTCCTCCTCGACTTGTGCGATGTGCGCTTCCGCCACCTTCTCGCGGTCGCATTTTGCCTTGAAACATTCCTTCGCCCAGTGACCAGGGATGCCACAGTAGCGGCATTCCCCTTCCTTTCTCACGCCAGAGCCACCCCCGCCACCGCTAGACGAGGGCTTGTCCGTATTCTTCGCCTTCGGCTTGGAGTCTGCCTTTGGCTTCTTTCCACCGCCCCCTGACCGTACACCGCTGCTCTCCCGTTGCTTCTGTCGTGCCATCCACTCCTCTGCGGTGAGAAGCATGCGACCGCCGACAGAGCCAGAATCCTCCAAATCGTTTCGCTCCTCCACAACGAGCAGTCAGCCGCAGAGTTCTTCGAGCGACATAGTTTTTGTGTCAAATAATGACTCGATGGCGAGTGCCATTTGCTTGTACCGTCGAGGCACACACCTAAGAAGCTTGAGCACAGCCTTATGCTCGGTGATCGGATCACCTAACACATCCAGGTCGTTGACGATGGCGCCTAACCGCATGGCGAACGACTCGATCCCCTCGTCGTCCTTGAACGCCAGGTTGTCGAACTCGGTCCGGCGCGTCTGCGCCTTCACCTCCCGGATGCGCTCTACAATGATACGCATTGTCTTGAGCGTGTCCCATGCCATCTTTGCCGTCTCCTTCACCGCCAAGGTGCGCACCAGCTCCAGCGGCACTCCGCGAAGGATCGCGGCGAGTGCGCGCCGATCGTCGCGAGGCTCGCCGACGCCGGTATTCACCACATCCCACAGGCCTTGCGCCTGCAGCTGCACCTTCACGATCAACGCCCAGTCAGAGTAGTTTGTCCATGTGAGTAGTGGAGGATGCATCCAACCGTCACTCTCACGGACAACTCTCTCGATCATGTGCATCTCTCTCTCTTCGCCTGTGAGCCTTGCCATGGGCAGCGATATGGAGGAAGATGTGCCGGTGTACTTCTCTTCTCCATCAACGACACTTGGGAGCTGGCCACACTTTCGGCCGGACACAGGGCCATCGGGCTCAAGTGGGTTTTCAAGGTGAAGAAGGATCCGGAGGGCAACATCATCAAGCATAAGGCGCGTTTGGTAGCAAAGGGCTACGCACAGCTGCAGGGCATCGACTTCAATGAGGTATTTGCTCCGGTGGCTAGGATGGACACGGTGCGCCTGTTACTCGCTTTTGTCGCGCACAAGGGCTGGCAAGTCCACCATATGGACGTGAAGTCCGCGTTCCTCAATGGGGAGCTCGCGGAAGAGGTGTTCGTGCAGCAGCCGACAGGATTCGTCGACACCAACAATGGGCACAAGGTGCTCAAACTACGGAAGGCCTTATACGGTCTACGACAGGCGTCGCGCACCTGGAACACGAAGCTGGACGCGTCGCTCACGTCGCTCGGTTTCGAGAAGTGCCTGATGGAGCATGCACTGTACCGGAAGGGCGGCGCGGACTCTTACCTGCTGGTTGGCGTCCACGTCGACGATCTTGTGATCACCGGAACTAGCAACGACAACATTGACCAGTTCAAAGCACAGATGCATAAGCTTTTTCAAATGAGCGACCTTGGTCTCCTAAGCTACTACTTAGGGATCGAGGTGAAGTAGGCCGGTGGTAAGATCACGCTCTGCCAAGCTAGCTACGCGGCAAAGATACTGGACATTGCTGGTATGGGTACATGCAACCCGTGCCACACTCCGATGGAAAGCCGGCTCAAGCTCGGAAAGCAGAACGGCGGCGAGGCTATGGACGCGACCCGATACCGCAGCATCATCGGCAGTCTGCGATACCTGGTCAACACACGACCAGACATTGCATATGCAGTGGGGATAGCAAGCCGATTCATGGAGGCTCCAGGAACACAGCATTGGGCTGCGGTGAAGCAAATACTTCGCTATGTGCGAGACACTCTTAGTTACGGGTGCAGCTACAAGAATGACACGGCAGCGCCTACGCTGGTCGGCTACAGCGATCTTGCGGAAGATGTTGATGACCGCAAGAGTACATCCGGCATGGTCTTCTTCCTAGGAGGCAATATCATCACCTGGACATCACAGAAACAAAAGATTGTTGCACTTTCGTCCTGCGAGGCGGAGTACATTGCTGTGTCTACCGCGGCATACCAAGCTGTGTGGCTGAGCAAGCTGCTCGGTGAAGTCCAGGGAACAGCTCCATAAAGGTTAGGCTTCTGGTGGACAACAAGTCAGCTATTGCCCTGAGCAAGAACTCGGTGTATCACGAGCTCAATAAACATATTGACACTCGGTTTCATTTTATCCGTGAATGCATTGAGAATGGCAAAGTAGATGTCGATCACATCGGCACTGACGGACAGCTTGCTGACATACTCACCAAGGCATTGGGACGCATCAAGTTTATTGAGCTGAGAAGCAGACTTGGTATCATGGAGGTGAAGTCAATACAACAGGCTTAAGGGGGTGATTTGATGGAATTAACCATGTTCTCCCACGTCCCTAGTCTTTAGCCTCCATGACTTGGTTTTTTTTGTGGATAAGCTTATTTGTAGGAGCGATTAGCTCCACTTACTTTTCCTCACACATTGTTTCTTTTAGCATATATATAGGCACTGATTAATAAACAATAGACAACAAGCAGAGCATATATTCTTCTCTGTCTTCACCTCAGGCTCTTCCATTCCCTTGCGTGTTTTCCTGTTCGTCACCAACACATATTACATTTGGAGAAGGCCTTAAAACAGGAGCTAGCAAAGAAAGAGGGACTCGAGAATCTTAGAAATGGCTACCTTCACAAATCACAGGATATCATTAATGGGTTGACACAAAAACTTGCAAACTGTATGAGCTTAGTTGACTCAAGGAATACGGAACTGCAGAATTTGCAGACTGCACTTGCTCAATACTATGCTGAGACTGATGCAATAGTATGCAATTTCACATATCTATTACAGGCTCTCTATAGGGTTTTTTTTTTCTCTTTCAATACCTAGATCATAATAATGATATTTTCATTTGCCACCGGTTAAAATATATAATAATTTGTTTCCCTCCATTTGATTGTGTACTGATAGGAACAATTAGGAAGAGACTTGGCTGCAGCAAGAGAAGAATTTTGGGACTGCTTGAATCATTCAAGGTATGAGTTAATTCATCCTTAATATTGTTAAAGATTGGTCTTTCGGTTCTGATATGTCGGCTGCAATGTTTGGTCTCATCTGTAAGAAAACTAAATCTATTGCTCTTAGTTCAATTTTGCTTCATACTTTTGACTATTAGTGGCCTCCGACTCTCTGGTATTGTTCATTTGTTACAAAATAAATTGTATTTTACAGCTGGCAATAGTAAAAAAGTAATTCAAGTGCTGTGCAGCCCCTGAAATTATTCAGTATTCATGGCCCTCTTTGAAACTAGTTGCTGCAATATTTTAAACTTGTGATTCATAATTTTTTGCAAAAAACACCTGGGAATTATTTAAGAGTGATACTGAATTATTTTTATTTAACCTGCCTTTATTTCAAGTTTAACCAAGCTTTTTTGAGCAGCTGGCATTTTGGAAATATTTTTACCTGTCAACTAGTATCTTGGGTCACTGTTTCATCGGATTCGGTGTTTGATGCCCTATTTTTCTGTATTCTTTCTCTACTTCAAAATTTCAGCTACTCATTGTCTTTGTTCCATGTAGTGCACTTCCTATGCGTGTGTGAACATGCAGAGATTCAAAACATATATGCTCACATGCATCTGCACAATGTACGTAATCTATTTTCTTTGTCTTTGGTAAGTAATCATCCTTTTGCCCCGAACATACATTTGTTTGTACAAGTAGAATTGGTTTCCAAAATTTGTTCTTGTATCACCATTGGACTTCGATGTTGTTTATAATCACAGTGATGATTTCTTCTTTCTCATGACTTCTTATATTTCTTGTAGTGGTAGTCCTGTTCAAGGTCCTCTGGGCGAGGCCGGCTCTCAATCCAAGCCTGTGCAAGGAGCAGGTTAGCCTCGCCGACTGGGCCATGAGGTGCCAGAGGAAGGGCACTCTCGGAGACACGGAGATCAAAGGGACGATCAAACCCGAGTGCATGCCTCAAGAAGTTCGCGGAGAAGTGCTTGTCCGACAAGGCTTTCGATGGGGTACGTGATGTGGAACCTTGAGTTCGCGCTCCAGATGCAGGACAGCTACGACGACGAGGAGGGCTCCTCCGTCGGCAGCAGGACTAGTGACGGCATCGATTCGGTCGCCGACGACGCCCAACCAGGGGGAGGAGGCCATGCTAGGATTGGATGCGTCGGCAGCGAAGCCAACGTGGTGTTCTTGCAGCTCGTCAATCCGAAGGGCTGCTGAAGGAGGAGTGTTTGTGATAATGCATGGCAATGGAGATGGAGGCAACAACACACTGATACTTGGCAATTCATCTCCTCATAAATTTATGTATGTCTACTAAGTTTACACATTTTTTTCCTATTAAGACGTTTTGCACATGTTGGCAGCTTCTTTTGCTTTATGTTTCATCCGGTTGCTGATCACACCCCATCAATCTTTTGCAAACCTTTGTAGATGCAACTAAACCAAGAATTCATTGCATAATGCGGATATCAATGTCTATTTTGGTGATTTAAATTTTTATAAATAAAAATTTGTTGTGTAATCGATATTGAGTTCAGATTGTGCCTATTTTGACGATTTAAATTCTTATAATTAAACATTTGAAGTCCAATTTCTGGCCGGGCCGGTGATCCGGGTGTAAAAAGATTGAGATGGTTATTTACAACATTTGACTGTACATTGTAAAAAAGATGGAGATGATCATTTACTACGTTCGAATGCGCGTTGTAAAAAGATGGAGATGCTCATTTACAAATGCGCGTTGTTAAAATATGGAGAGTGTCATTTACAACGTTCGCATGTGCGTTGTGAAAAAGATGGAGAGTCATTTACAGCGTTCGCATGCGTGTTGTAAACAAGATGGATATGGTCATTTACAGCATTTGAATGTGCGCCGTAAATAATATGGTCATTTACGACATGACCTTTTATGGTACAAAAATGTACGTCGTGAAAGATCTTTTATATCGTATTTCGCGTGCCGTAAATAATCATTTTTCTTGTAGTGTCTTTTTTCCAAATATATATATATATATATATATATATATATATATATATATATATATATATATATATATATATAAAGAAAAAAAAATTGAATCGAGAAATTTTTGTCATAGATGACATTAGCAAATGAGAATAAAAATGGTGATGAAAATAAAGGATAACATTAAACCACAAATAATCCTTGATTGTTGAAATGGATAACATTGGCCAAAAATGGAAAATGTGATACATCTCGCAAAATGTGGAGTGTTTAGTCCTACAGTAAAATCCAAAAAAGAATAAATTCGATAGGTTTTAAATGGGTGTTTATAAGAAATAAAATGAATAAGATTCAAATGTATAGAACAATGTTAGCTATATGATTCTCGAAATGACCATGAATAGAATATAAAAAAACATATTTCCTTATCATTTCAACTCAGTCGATAAGAAATACATAAAATTCCTAAAGGATTTATATTGCCAGATGTATCCTTGAAGAGTTTAAATTACCAGGATAACTTCGAAGGATTTACAAAATGAGCCAATATGGACTACAACTATCTGTAATAATGTGATAGGCTCATTGAGTATCAGTCTAAGAAAAAATATAATAATGATCATAAATGTACAGTCATATTTATGAAAAATTCCTGATTCGTCAAAGCAGTCCTCTATGTACATGACAGTATCTCTCGAAAAAATTAGAAATACCTCCTGAAGAGAAGATATCTTGAAGAGATTGAAAATATGGCAGTATCTCTTGAAGAAAAGATATCCCGAAGAGATAATCTCTCGAATAGATAATATTAATCTCCTGAAGAGATAATCACCATAAGACAATCTCCCAAAAAAAATTATGAAAAGATAAATCTCCTGAAGAGATCTTCCGAAGAGAAACTCTCTTGGAGTGATTTAATATGAGCAGTTGTTATTTACTCAGTACACCTAGAGTGATCAAGTCAATGGGAGAAAGAAACATGTTATGGGTCCTAAAGTACCATATTTTAAGTTCTAATTCTTTATTGTCATTTACTCGGCACAATATATGTGACCCTGCTGATATGGACATATACATAGACACTGAAATGACATAAAGCACAAAAAATATTCTTAATTAATTCATATAAATGTATTGATCTTATGTGATATACATACATTGATTATTTATCTGATACCCCTTTAAGGGAATACCACAAACAATGTATATTTTCTAAACAGTCTTGCAAATATTTCGGAGATAAATAAAGAAAATCACTCGATAATATCATCAAATCATTCTTACACTTAATAAAGCAAATAGAGAATGTGCATGGCTATGATTTCAACAATTCAACATGTCAGGGGGGGTTGCGGGCCTCCATGAATCACAAATAAAGCCTACAATCTCTTCATAAGGATATGAGTATAATACATATTAATGTATAGGTAAATAAAGTATTGTGGTGAGGTGTAATATTCAAATGTATTGGGGGTTAATTTTTTATTTTGGAATTATGCATGTAAGAACTAGAATGTAATATCTTTTTTAGGGGGGGGGGGGGGGGGACATCTCGTAGATACAAGCATTTTAAAGATAATAATAGGGACATCTTGAAGAATGTCTTTGCGTATTGTACTCTTTTTCTTCATTGAGGTTTTTTTTCCACTGAATTTTTTCTTCGAAAGGTTTTTAACGAGACAGTGTAAGTCGCACCCACTTAGATTTCGGAAGAATAATATTCCTGAAGAATCATATTCCAGAAGAATATTATTGTACTCTTTTTTTACTATAGATTTTTTTCAAAGATAGATTTTTCATATAAAAGTTTTTAATGAGACAATAATTAAAGTAGACATCCAAGGAGTAGTGTTGTGATTTGGGATAAACCCAAATATGGATGTCCTTATCCATAACTATAACTACCTCTATCATATTCCCTCTTATATATATTATCAATAAGAAAAGTCCAGATGATTGATTCAGCTACCAATATTTTTCTTCCTTTCTCATTTTTAATATATATATATATATATATATATATATATATATATATATATATATATATATATATATATATATCGGAATCATGTGACACATACAATTTAACATCTAAAAAAATACGCAATCTCAGCCGTATGTTATTTGATATGAATGGTACTTCAGATTTGATAGAGTAATTTATATTAATTAGCATGTATGTCAAATTGAATATCCCACTAATTAATAAAATCTACTGTTAATTAGCATGCATGTCAAATCTGACATCCATGCATGTAAAATTGGTATGCATTTAAATCTAAACCATTTATTTCAAATAACGTGCGATTGAAATTGCATATTTTTTTAGATGTCAATATATATATATATATATATATATATATATATATATATATATATATATATATATAGAGAGAGAGAGAGAGAATAAGGGAGGTGAGATGGCACCTCACTCTAAAAACAAGGGTGGCGGTGACGTGGCACAATCTCAACCACACAAACGAGGGGAGGGGGTTAAGTGCAAATTGCCAATTATAAAATGTGTGGTTGGGATTGTGCCACGTCACTGCCATCCTTGTTTTTAGGGTGAGGTGCCATCTCACCTTCCTTATTCTCTCTCTCTCTATATATATAGAGAGAGAGAGAAAGAGGGGGGGGAGATCGGTATTCTCTCATTTTTGTATTCCCTAATATCCTCTCTTTCACAGCCGTTAGATCTTATTTAAGTCATCTAATCTTAATCGTTGGTTTTCTTTCACAGTCGTTAGATTTTGTTTAAGTCATCTAATCTTAATCGTTGGTTTGAACCATTCAAATTAATGGTTAAGATTATATAGCTTAAATAAGATCCAACGGTTGTGATCATGGACTCCACTCCACAAATGTTGCGGCTATCTTTCTCATAATATTTAAATATTTATGTAGCTCGTTAGAATTTTTTTTTCTTCATTGGATCAAGTAATGGAAATGATCTATGTAGCTGAAGAGTTGCATCATGTTATATTTGATATATTTTTTATTTTTTTTAAAATATTAGCATTTAGGAGTGTACTTCTAAAATTGTAAAAAAAAAAAAATAATAATGTTGTAGATCTTTAGCTGCGAGATCTAAAGATACCTTTAGATCTACCTTTTTTGGTTGGTTTGTTAATTTTTTATTGCAATTTGCAGAAAAATTAAAAAAAAAATTACAAATTTGAAATCCAATTATGTATGATTTTGAAAATAGCACAAGTGCATCTTTGGCTTCCAAGACAAATTTCCATGCTGATAGGAAACTAATTTACAATCTTAGTTATAATTGATGCAAACTTCTTTTTAATTATTTTGTTAAATTCTTGTGGTTCTTGCTATGATGAAATTAATTAATTATGAAAGCTAATTTACAAATATGTCACATTCAGGTTCTCTGTCTTCTCTTTAATGGGGTGAAGCAATAGCCTATGTGCCTGTGATGCTACAAGTTGCAAAAGGTACAGGACGTTGTTCTTAAACTGCTCTACGAAGATTTCTTATATCTGTTCTGTTTGTAAAATTGTTAAATTTGTAGCTTGTTGTAATTTGTACAATTTGCATGTGAATTATCATGGTGTTGGAGCAGGGGCGGATCTAGCCTATCCGTGCCCCAAAAGAAAAATTTTATGTTTTTTTTTTTCTTGTTTTTTTTAAAATTTTTGATTTTTTCTATAGGTTAGTTCACTTCTAGCCCATCTGTGTAGCTTATTCCAGCTTCAGTTTCTGGATCCGCCTCTGCGTTGGAGCAAATTTGTATATGTAAGGGTCATTTTTAAGTTTGTTGTGAATATATCTTGTAATAAATATTCATGTTGAAGCATTGATATTTATTTGTAACATATACTGAAGTGATTTCTTATAATTTTCTTGGTTAAGTATTGTATTGAAAACACTAATTTTAGTTTGCAATTGGAAATTCCATTTTTGAAAACAGGCTTTGCAATATGCCCACATTCAACTAAAAACTGATGTTTCAAAAGTAATTTGTAGTAAAAATCAGACACAATGCATGAAAGTACCAGCCTATTGGTATTGTACTCGGCCCAACCGAATAAAAGTAATTTGTAGTAGTATTGCATGTTTGCGCAAGTGCAACGTAACTTCAAAATTTATCAAGGAAAGCGGCTACGTGTGAAATTTTTAAGCTCACTTCAGTCACATGTTTTGAAGATCAATCTCAAGTTTATAAAATGGTGTTGAGTGCAGAATACAATTCATATGTAAATAATTAGTAGTACAGAAGAAAATAGAAGTTCTGCTATCATTAATATATGGATATTGGATAAATGATAAGTTTAAGTATAGCAATGACTGCATAGCATAACAAATAATTAACAGACTTTATCTAAGCTCTTTTACATAACCAGATAAGAAAGTAAGTTATTCCATTCCATGCCAATATTAGTTGAAAAAGTAACTATACTATTACAAATATGAGACCAAAATTATAAGTAGACAGAGAAAAGTCTTTAAATTGCACGTACAAAAAAGAAAAGAACAAAATCTATAATATTATTGAAAAATTAGATAGAAATTTAAATAATGTTAGAATATTTTAAATATAATTTGAATATATTATAATTATAATTTATTATAAATATATTTTTAGAATTTTGGATATATATTTAGTTAGATAATATCATTTGGTTAGTTTAAATATAATTTAAATATTAAATATATTTTAGAATTTATACATGTTCAGATAGTTAAAAAAATGTTGTCTTGGTTAGCAAATACGAACTCTATACATAAATCCTACATCAGTGTGATCCTCGTGGCACTGCTGCGATACCTATTTCAGTCGATTAATGCAATTATCAGATGCCATTAACACAATAATCAGCCGTTCCTGAACACAGTTTGATTCCCGTTGCTCACGTGATATAATCTCACCAAGAAATAAAAACGATTGCAAATGTTTCCATGTCTACCAAGGTGGAGGTGAGTCGGTCCAATAGCCAATCATTTTGGTTGAAACTAATACTGTCATTTTGAGATCAAACTATGTCACCAAGGCAATCGACTCTAAGTCAAACTAGTTAGTTAACTACAATGAAAGATCTAGACAATTTGATTTGTCTGTTCCTAGTCGAACAACCTAAGTGATGGTACTAAAAGATTTATAAGAGCATGCTAAAAATTGAACTACTTGCTTCTTTAAAACATGTGCGGCAGTTCACCGGTCCCAATCATTTTTGTAAATTTTACTAGAACATAGAATAGGAGTTGCAATTCTCACTTCCATGAATTATGTTCTGAAACATTTCCAGAATTCTATCACGTTCATGGAAGATTTTTGATTTACATAAAATTGCAGCAAAGGAAAAAAGAAAAAAGAAAAATGACAGCTGTGGGATTTGAACCCACGCCCTTTCGGACCAGAGCCTAAATCTGGCGCCTTAGACCACTCGGCCAAACTGTCTTCGTGCTAATAGGTATCATTACATGTATTAATTCCATTAACAGTACATTGCCTAATTTTGGTTTATTTACACTAATTAAGTTTGTTTCATAAGAGAAGATAACATTGCCTAATTTCATCATCAGTACATAATTTATATGTGGGGATAAGACCCCACTCTAGCTGGGTTTGGGATAGCTAATTATGCTTGCACAAACTTAGTGGTTTTTATGTCCTCTCCTACAAGAGTGATACAACTTGTCAACCGTTGTAACTTTTTAGACATAAAATCTCTACAATTTTAATGTAGTTGAACCGTTTATAAATTTTCAACCATTTTATTAAAAAATTAAGAAGAATTATAATTTTAAACTTGTTTCTTTTTTCTTCCACATAATTTAACACCCTCTTTTATTCACATATGTCAATAACAAATTATAATTAAAATATAAAAAAAATCTATATATCAATCTTAATTAAAATATAAAAAAAATCTATAAAAAAAATCTTAATTAAAATATAAATATACATAACAAATTTTAATTCAAATATATTTAAATATTTAAATTCAGACAGAAATAAAAATTATTTTACACGTGAATTTACTAGTATTTATAATAAAGTCTAAGAAGTATTTACAAGAAAAATATCTACCACACTAATAATTGTAAGAAATCTCAAGAAAAATTCTAGAATGGTAAGGAATGTCCCAAGGAATCTCCCAAGTAATATCTAAGGCATCTTCAAGGGATCCCTTCTACTTTAGACCTCGTTTGGTTTGCGGAAATGAAGGAAAAGAAAATCAATTTCTTGTTCTTTCTCTTCCTTTGGAAAATTACAATTCCTATTCATTTTTCTTTCCAGTATTTGGAGAGGTCAAAAAAATTTGAAGAAAAAATGAATTTTCTATGGTGGGAAAGTGTTTCCTTGGTTGGGTGAGAAAAATGATATTTTTCCCTATTTTTTCTTCCTATGAGAATTATTTTTCTTTTCTCATATGTTTCTTTGATACCCAAACATAGGAAAGGAATCATTTTCCTTTCCCAATGCCAAGATTTCGCGAATCAAACGAGGCCTTAGAGTTTCCAGAGGCTTTCCGAAATTAATCCCAAGTGTTGATACGCTGCTAAAAGTTTATATTGATGGAACAAAAAAATTTGTGCAGGACGAACGATTTTCAAACGGACTCCTCATTCATTAAATAGAGAAGATCGCCACGATTTCGTGATCAGTCTTGCTATATCTATTGTATTTATTCCAGGACCGGTTGCTTCTGATCCTGCTTCAGAGTCTGTGTCGGTTGATGCGCCTGCTAAAAAAGCGGATTCTTATTATTAAAGAATCACTTTTGATGTCTATTCTGGATTTGGAAGAAAAAATAAATTAGCGTGACATGTTTCTTTTTCTTTTTCTTTTTAAACAAAAAAAAACAGTTCCAAAAAGCTATTTAGTGTTAATGATTTTTTTTTAAAGTTAGTCCAATTATGGAGCAACTTTTGGAAGAAGGGAAACATGTTGTCAATAATTGTGTTGAGTATTGGTTATGAGTTATGTGTTATGTTATTTAGTCACACATCGAATAGAGAATAAGGTGGAGGGAAGTCATCACCAATATATATATATTTTTTTTTTCTCTATTAATAAAGCATCCAATTATTTTATTATATATACCATGTTGAGTATCGGTTATAAGTTATGTGTTATGTTATTTAGTTCCACATCAGATAGAGAATAAGGAGGAGGCTAGTCCTCTCCTATGTTAGTCGTGAGGCTTAATCAAAGATGGAAGAACCGAAAGTTGAAGTCTGGATCAGGAGTTCACACAAAAGTTTCATTACTGATATACCATTGATCCAATGAACAACTATATAACAATATTCTTATTACAACTTGTTTCTACAAAAAAAAATAATCAGAAAACTATCTTTGTTCTTCCTTACAATCGCAGTTGCAAATAGACAAAACATATTACAAGAAGAAAAGAGTATGGAGAAGAAGGATCTATGCTTGCTGGGGTGATAAAATCACCGTTGCTCAAAGCAAGATTCGACCCACACGATATGCTTCCAGGAACGAGCAAGTTCACGTAGAACTTCTGGAACGCTCGCTGTCACCTCTTTTCTGGACTCGCACGAACCCTTTAGACTCCAATGGTGGCAGCAACAGAACCTCTCTTCGTCTCTCCTTTTCGAAGCAAGTTCTCAAAAGGGCTATGAAGAGAGTATTTATAGAGAGGGCGGAAACCCTAGCCGCCAATTAGTTACGAAAAAATAGGAACGATTTAAATTTAAATCCCACAAAAAATGGATCTGAATAACTGATCATATTTTTTCATAACCGTTAAATCCCGCAATCAGTGGGACCATGCGCCCATGCGCGCAGCAGTGCATAGCCGCGTATGGCCGCACAACACATGTGCATTCACCCGTTCATCACTGGCTCATGCACTCGCGCATAAAACGAGCATATGAGCGCATCAAATGCGCACAATCGCCATGCACCAATGTTGACATGCTAAGTGCAAAGTGCGCCAACAAAGTGTCACTTTGCGTCATTGAGTCCGAGTCCGAGTTGTTAACCCTTTAGGGCTTAGCTCCTAAGGAAATTTTTCTTAGAGAGAAAAAAAATGCTTTCTTTGAGGAGTTATTCATTTTTTTCTCCTATAAAAATACTCCCACGTGACATCCATGTGCCCCACCACACCGTCATGTGCATATTGAGATAGTCACTTGGTGGTGTAGCCAATGTGGGACTATTCTCACTAGTCCAAAGGAAACAACACCAACAATCCCCCACATATCTTAATATATATTGGTTGAGCGTTTCCCAGAGTGATTGTCCATCATGCATTAGGATAGATGTCGCTTCGACTTGAATCTTCCTGCATGGGTCGAATAACAGTATGATACAAGAATGGACTAAGCCTTGAATTCTGCACCATAGCTGCAGTTCTTTCCACTCACATAATGACATCATTTGTGCTTTCGGTTGCACATTAAAGGCCTTGTGCACGCCTGATTTTGATGTATGTATATTGGGCGTCTACAAGCTTACCCTCAAGAGACGGCATATATCTCTTTCCATACACTCTAGGTGGGTTTTTTTAAAGTGTGATCTTTGGCATGAAGCCTTGTGCTTCCTTGTATTGTTATGCTACAGTGACATGGCTCGCGTAGCCCAGACTTTAAATATTTTACCTCTGAGTGGTGTCACACTACTGTAACATAAGCTCACCGACCTCTTTCCAGTGCTGTCTACCACTCTTCATTATACAGCATTAGGCTACATGCCTATGTGCGGTGCTACGCCGTTATAACATGGCTCGTAAAGCCGAGGCATTACCCTATCGAGGAATCTTATCGTGGTGTCACACCACTGTAGCATGGAGTCCTTACACTCATTTGTAGTGCTGCGCTACCGTGCTTCTTGTAAGGCAACCAGACAATCCAAATGTCCAAGAACTCATTAAGGCGTCTAAGCCATCCTCCCACAGGACTTGTTATAGACAAAGAACAAATAGTAAAAAACAGTAATTTTGGGTCCTTAACCCCTCTGTGTCTCAAAGAACTATTCATTGTTCCTGATATTCTTCTAGTCAGTGATCCTTCTTTGAACCAAAAGCTAGATGTCTAGTAGATTTTTCTTTGAACTAATAGCATAAAACTTTATGATAGAATTACAAAGATACCATATCAGAATATTTTCAAGCCTATTTTGATTGCGGTGTCCTCGACCAGCTGGCGCTTGAGACCTTTGGTGAACGGATCCGTCAGATTCTCTTAGCTCCGAACATCAATTACGGCAATGACTCCAGTCTTTATTAGATCATTCACTAACATGTGCCTCAACCGCACAGTCCTCTTCTTACCATTAAAGAGGTCATTTGATGCTACCGTTGCAGTCTCCTGATTGACGCAGTAAATCGGTACCGCCGGAATCTGCGCATCAACCAATGGAAGTTCATACATGAGCTTCCGAAGCCATTATGTTTTATCTGTTGTAGTCGCTAGTACACAGAACTTAAATTCCATTGAGTAATAAAAGATCATTGTCTGCTTCTTCGACTTCCATGATATAGCAGCTCCATTCATCGAGAAGACATATCCTCCTGTGAACCTTTCACTCTCTACTTCTGAACACTAGCTTGCATCACTGAAACCTTCCACAACTGTCGAATACCCGATGTACATAGTGCAGTGCATACTTCTGAGTCCTCTTGAGATATCTCATCACTCTCTTCACAGCTTTCCAGTTCTCAACACCTGGATTGCTCGTGAACGGACTCCGCATCCCTTCGGCGAAAGCTATGTCAAGCCTTGTGACAGTTGTTGCATACATCAAACTCCCTATGATGCTTGAGTACTCCAGCTGCCTGACACTTTTCTTTGGATTTGTCTTCAGCTTCTTGTCGCACCTTGTCCGCAGTATCGATCCCTAGAAGATCCCGATATCCATAGCGTGTGAGCATCTTCTCAATATAATAAGGCTGTGAGAGCTCCACTCCAGTGTCCGTCCGGATGATCTTTATCCCTAGGATAACATCAGCTTCCCCCAAGTCCTTCATACTGAACTTGGATGAGAGAAACTTCTTTGTCTCAATGACACGTGCTAGATCCGTGCCTAGGATCAACATGTTGTCCATGTATAGAGAAACGATGACTTCTCTTCCATCAACGAACTTTACGTAAACGCACTTATCCGTCTCACTGACCCTGTAGCTATTTGATCTTATGACTTTATCAAACTTCTCATGCCACATCTTGGGAGCTTGCTTCAAACCGTATAACGATTTTACCAGCTTGCGGACTTTGCTTCAAGCCCTTTGACGATAAATTCTTCTGGTTGTTGCATGTAAATCTCTTCGGTCAACTCTCCATTCAGAAATATTTTTTTAACATCCATCTGATGAATAACTAGCTTATGAATTGCACTCAGAGCAATCAACATCCTGATGGTCGTCATCCGCGCTACTGGAGCATATGTGTCAAAGTAGTCGATCCCCTGCTTTTGAGAAAATCCCTTGTCACTCTTCGTTCCCGATATACGTATTTGGAACATATTATTTTTTCCTGCTTATATTATTTGTTGCTTGCATGTTAATTAGGTTGCATGTTATGGAGACTAGACCCATTATTTGGTTCAATTAGACCCATGGTTTAATTGTTGGATTAGTTTGGCCATGAGTTGAACCCATGGTCTAAATCTCAAACCCTAGATATATAAGCTAACTTATTTCTCTCTCTTCCCTTATTCTCTCATTTTTCTCTTCCTTCATTTAGGCAAGTACACCTTGCACTACATGGAAAAATTACTTGATTTTTGATTCTTTCTCTTTTCTTACATTTTATTAGTCTAATATGTGCACACTATGATTCTAAACACTTTTAGTACTTAGAATTTTCGGTTTTAATGGGTGAATTTGAGTAGATCTACGTTTGAAGTTTAGAAATTTTATGAGTTCTAAAAGTTTTTCTTGGTTTTGATCTAATTAAAAATGGTATTTTCGAAAAAAAATAGCTTTGGGATGGATGGAGCACTTCATTTCGAGCATTTTGGCTTTTGGTTCACTTGATTTGGAGTTAAAATAAAGTTTTTATGAAAAAAATATTATTTCGATTTTTGAGAGCTTTCTGCCATAGATGAACCTGCTGTTGGGGAAGACGACTTCCCATGCGGTCTGAGCTCATGCGGCCTGACTCATTTGATCCATGCGGTCTGAGCTCATGCAGCCCGACTCAAGTGACCCATGCGGTCTGAGCTTATGCAGCCCGACTCATGCGACTCATACGACCCATGTGACCCATGGGATCCATACGACCTGAGCCCATGCGGCATGACCAATGCGACCCATGCCGCCATGCGGCCTGACTTCCTATGCGGCAGGAACCTCTATGCGGCACCTGTCGTATGCGAAATTGATTTTATGCGTCCCTGACCCTATGCGGCCCTGTGTGCATGATTTGTTGATTTTTTTTTGATGCTTTATTGGATTTTTGTGATTCATTGATGATTGGAATACATGAGAACTAAGTGACCATGTGTTTAACCTGACTATATGCTTGACCCGACTATGAATAGAGATAGACCATGCGACCAAGTGACTATGACTATTTATGTGCCTGACTCGACCTACGTATTACTATGTGCTAGAACTCATGTGATTTACGTAACTTGACTCGACTATTGGTATTCGTGATGATACACTTACTACGTGCTATGTGTTCCTACGTGTTAACTGTTTCTACGTGATTTGTGTCACACCCGGATCCAGAAGGTCCAGACAATGCCCCCGTCGGGCGCGAATCACCGTGCCTCGGTGCTCCCACGGGACGTATATCGTTTGCCATCTGGGCGTGATGGCGTGATGGCGTGCGAGCCTGGGGTTGCACCCGCACAAGGCAATATTGTTAAAGATGTGGCTATCATCGAACCGATCGAGCACGCGTCGGAGGGACAGTATTACAACAATAATCCATCTGAGTATACAAGGCAAAGCTCGAGGCACGAGGTTCTCTGAATACAATGGCATCGTTCCATACATTATGTCCCTCCATACAAAAGCAGCTCAACATATCTCGATACGGCTCAAGGCATCGACACCAGATTTTTGGGTCCTAGGGATGAGGCATGACTATCGCTTCCTCGGAAGATCCAGCACCTGCGAACAAGCAAACTGTTGGTAGGTCAGCACTTTGGAGAAAGTACTGGTGTGTATAAAATCAACGAACAGAAGCAACATTCACTAAAACCAACACTAAGTAATTATATTATAAAATATTATATTACTAGTAATCTTTCTAGTTTTACCTAGGTTCGTTACATGCAGTACAGGAACGGAGTCATATTACTTCTGTTTGAAAACATCCTTGAAATCAGAGTTCATCTTCGATTCATTCAAGCACACATGACAAGCCGATTCTTTTACTATCAGGGTGTGCACAACGTGTCATATGAGCTATACTTAAAGACTCTAGGGCCAATGCCGCATCTAGGAACTATCCTTCTATCAAGCAAACAAGATGAATTATCTATATGATATCGGTCCTAGAGAAACTCAGGATCAGTAGCTATAATCCAGCTAACTAATGACTCATTTATCTGATGCTATTAGCAGCTGTGACTCATGGTTTCTCTTCACTAAAATACGCTCAAAATAGCAGCTGTGACCAAGGTTCAGCTTTGTACTAATAGCCATTGTCCGACCAATGCCAATGCATGAAATACTATTAGATAAACTCTATGATGCATGCGAAATGAAGAAGCAGACCATCTATCTCTTCTATCTCTGTACGGACAAGCCGCCATCTCTCTGATCAAATTCAAGCACGAAATAGTTCTATCAATACACAAGCGATAAGGAAACATGTTCAAGCAATCTCTTACTCTTCTTATTAGCATGGCAAAGTTCTTCTATTGACAATTATTCAAGTTTAAAGCATGCAGTTCTATTATTCATGCAACGGAAACAATAATATTCTTAGCAACGTGCATTATAAAACTCAGATTCATTATTAAGGCATGCAAGAAACAGAGAATGAAGTTATGCCCACTCACCTAGATCAGTCATCTTCTGGTTCAACAAGGAGCTATTCAAGAAGATTTTCTTTTTTAGTCAGTAAACCGATATCTCTTGTACATAGTGCCAACGCAGAGCGGGGCACTACAATTATGTTACATGTTTCACACCGAGGTGTGCCTACGTGCTAAGCGACATGTGATGTAATAAATTCCTCCAGCATGGACATAATAGTTGGTCAATAACCAAGCGTGGCTAAGATTAGTTTGACTGTTGCATCACGCTGGGGTGAATCCAAGTTGAACTGCAAAGTGACAAAGTGGATTCGTATCTAGCGTGCTCGTACTACGGTACGACATGAAAGGGGAGTAATATGTGACAACGCCATGCGATTCCAGCTAACCGTAGGGTTAACTAGGCAACAAAAACATGTAGAGCATTGGGAGGGACAAAATTCTGAGATCGTGCTTAACTAGCCACCCTCAATCATTATATGGGGAGTGAAGGCTGGCCCCCATGGATATTGTTTTAAATCCTCATTAGTGGATGACAATATCCGACTATTATATTATACTATGTGTTCTATGCGATCTTAGCACGATGGCCTTACGAGGGACCGATACATACTACTATGTTCTATGCGGCAATTCTTGGCTCGACTAGCCCCTGTTAGAACATGGTTCGATATGAGAATTCTTATTATATGCATAATACCTCTGGGATAACCCAGACTCCATCTAGTAAGCCGTACAAGTGATTGGCCGATTATGTAACTGATCTTGTTTGTATATTGTATCTGCTGTCAAATAGTCTAGGGACATGGTCTATCATGGTGCGATGGTCTAACCATTGTCCTTGTTTGGTTATAGGACTATATTATTGTGTCACGATAGGCTATGAACCGAAACTACGAGACAAAACTATATATGTATCTATATCTTAACCTGGTTTTATTTCTTTATTCGTGCTTCCTTTGTGGTACTTGATATTTGGGGTACTACGAGACATAACTATATATGTATCTATTTCTCCAACTCTATTGTCTTGTAATGTGTTATGATTTCTATATGGCATGAGGCACGAAACAATGTCTTTTCTAGGTGGCAAGACTATAGTTACAAACAAAAAAATTAAGATTATTACTTTTTTCAACTTCCAAGACAACTTCTCATCTTCTACATTTTTCTAAATATTTTCTTATTCATAATTAATGACATGGATGTCAATACATTGTCAAGTGTATTGTATAAAACTAAAAATCCAACTTCACAATGTAAACTTCACAATTTATTTGATAATTGCATTGGAGAGATTTTTAAATAAAAATTTGTCATTTCTAAGTGGCGACAACTTTTTTCCAAAGTCAATAGGGTTGGACATGCTCTTATTGTTTGTTGCTTATGAGGAAAGTAGTCCAAGTTTGTTTAGTATTAACAATTTATCAAAATAATTCTCAAAATTAGCACAAACTTGGGACAAATTTTGAAAGCAACCTTCCACCTAATGCCAAAATATGCCTTCCATGTGTTGCCAAAAGCTGCTTAGGTTGTGACTTTTTGAAAAACAACAATAATTTCAGACGAAGCCTAACAAGAGGCTAATAAGAAATTTACTATGGTGTGCAACTTACAAATAAAAATTAGTAGGCTCAACTAGGAAAACTCATCAAAAGATGTCTAAAAGACCCTCACTTTTCTCTCCTTACATATCTTTCTTATTATGCCAAAGATTTCTAAAATTGAGTTTCTATCGTACTTGTCATTGTACTTTAATTAAGTTTTTATCCTAATTAGCAAAATTTCTACATAAAAAACTATACAAAAATCACATTCTCTCCAATGATTCTCAATTTCTACCCTACGTGACAGAAAATAAAAATGACAATTTAATAATTTACTTTGAAAGTATGGCCCAATATTAATTGCAATGATAGATAAAAAAAATCTATGAAAGTTTATACAAACCTTCCAAGAAATTATCCATCATACATCAGCGCACGTATTGGGATAGAAATTACTTTTGAAAGTTATTTCTAAAGAAGATTTCTACAATAGAAATAGGAGGGACAGAAACCCTATAGGAGATGACCTTATGATATTATAAATGTTTAGCATTGTCTATCAACATTGTGCTCCCAGTAATTTCATGCATCAACACCAGTCACATGATGGAGATACCATACATACCCAAATAGAAGTATGTTATTATTACATATAGGCTGAAGTACCAACCCTTATAAATACTGTAACATACATAAACTAGTTTACCATTGCAAAATGCCAAACAAGCTTGAAGAAATTTTCCACTACCAAATTCTTTAGGATCCTGCAAGCCCGAATCAGAGTAAACCCTTAATTCCTATATGATAACATCAATTCCTATATGATAACATCCAAATGAGATCCAAATCTGTAACCATCCCAAAGTAAAGCACCAAGCAGGCGAATCAAGAACACATCAATGGTCATGGTAGAGGCCCCAGCGAAGACAGTTGATGTAGTACTTACGTGGCTAACTAACTTATTTGAACTCCAAGTACTTTTGTATGCCAACCTTGAATTGCAAGGATGAGGCCTTCTCAAGTTCATGAATGAGCATGGGCACCATCTTGTGCTTATCAACAAGAACACGTCTCCAGCTTTGGTACGAGGCTTCGCCACACATCAGCGATCTCCTTTGCAAGTCTCTCTTGTCCCTTCGCAAACTCATGGAAAGCAAGCCCCATTTCAGCAGTCTTCTGTTCTTGGAATCGAACTATTTCTTCACTCATCAACTTAACTATGGTCTCGTATCTTCTGGCAGCCTCTTCACTGTCTGCTTTCAACTGTATTATACACATATTCAATACAAGACCAGCAGTCATTAGAACAATGAGGAGTTTCTTACATACACGAGATAGCTTTCTGAATGTAACACTGACCTCGTTGTATTCAATCTGTTCTTCTCCAGCCTTTTCAGAGTGAATCAGCATTAGCTTGTCCCTGCAAAAGACAACCTCAAAGTTCAGTGGTCATGTTAAGTAACATGGGAAAATGAATTAACAACTCCAGTAAGTAAATTAGCAACATTTATATGGCTGTTTCTTCTGTTTGGGAATTTAGTACTCTTCTATGATATGGAGAAGTCCCTCAATTATGTTTCAGTTGCAAGCATGTACCACCTGAAAGATAAAAAGTAGCAGAAAACATATAAAATGATTAAAATCTTACAGATTGATCTCCTTCAACTTGATTGTTTCAACCAAATCGTAATGCTGTCTGAAAGCATTGTTTCTGTCTGCTATCGTTGCCTGATTGAAACGTGAGAGGGAGAAGAACTAGCGTTAATCTCAATTTCAGTATAGACACTGAGATTATAGATTATTTAAACATGACCAAGTAAACTATTATAGTTTGAGTAGTAAATGAATCCACTTGAACATAAAACTTAGGTTCCACTGTACAAGACGAAGATGAGACAACACCCAACTTACACCAATGGATTTATTAGGAAAATTCTCTTTTAGTATATAAAATGAATGTTCAGACAGGATGGACATAATACAAAATATGCAAATCGCAGGCTTAGAAGTTTCTGCTCCTTAGGGGTAGAACTTCAAGTTCTAGAAGTTCCAATGATCAATAAAACAGAACTGTCACAGGAAGCTTTCAACTTATGAAATTCTATAATTATTAAATCAAAGTAACGTAAGAAAAATGTTACATTTGACATGATAACATCAAGTTGCCGATTAAAAGTGTCATTTTTTGTTGTTCAGGTAGCAATAAAATATCTAACAAACTGACCTTTATGGACTGCACTGCTCGCACATAATCCTTTAGAGGTTCTTCAAAACTCATTAGAAGATGGTGAGCCTGCATCAATAAACAGTTTAATCATCATAAGAAATACTATCAGAATTATTCTGCTCATGATTACACTGCAACGTATAAGAGTTATTGAAACAAGTTCATTATGGTCAAGCACCTCTTTATGCAGCTTCAAACATAAGAATTCTGACTTTGAGCCAAGCTCAGAAAATGCCTTCCCTAAAGAATCTCCTTCACATGAACCGAGAAGTTTGAATGCCTTCCCAAAATCAGATAATGATTGTCCCAACTCTGAGAGAAAAGTTGCACAGAACTAGCAAGGCTTATTTAATTCATTCAGCCTTACAATGAATCGGAGGGAAAAGAAATGGAAAACTAATTTTTACAGTTCTACCTACCTCTGTGCCTTTTTACGAGACGGAAAGCTTGCTTCTGTGCCTCAGCCAAGTGATCTTCAAGCTCAAAGATATAATGTTTAAGCTTCTCATATTCAGGATTTGACTCCTCAACAGGCTTCTCCTTTCCTAGAACAGCATCACTTACCTTAGATTGCACCTCCTATAACAGTAAAACACATAGGTCATTCTCCACTTCCCATAATGGAATAGCCATTGTCTTCATTTATGATACAGTTAAAGAATCACCCTTGCAGCAGAAGAGGAAAATCTAGGATAAATATCAATCATGTATCTATTCTATAATATTAAGGAGACAGCCAATGAATTGGTGATTTGAATGCCCTCATAAGTTCTATTTCATTCTATCAAAGAGATGCTTTATCTCATCCTCAGACCTAGATATTTCATCTTTCTACAATATATCTTTTAAGGAACATGGCTAGTTATACCAGAGTCAAATTACAATAAGATGATCCGTTAAAAGTTTTTAACAAAAAAATACCTTAAATAATTGCATAAAGTCTGCAGGTTTTTTCTTGAAGATTCCAGTCTCCTGTGATCTTGATCTCTCCATCATCTGCAAATATTGCCATAACAAGTACTTGAAGTCCATATGTTGTAGTACTGAATCCAGGTGATATTGGTTTAGTACTTATCTAATTATCTCAGAAAACATCGATATATTACAAGAGTTAAAACATCTATTCATTCAGATCAACCTTTCACGCAAGTGTCATTTCACTGAAATAAGGTGTAAGTAATCGGGTGGCTGAAGCAATTGTTAATACCTCTTAAATTGTGTGATTGCAGATTCGTGATAGCCAAAAAGCTATGTCACAATAAGACCAAACTAGACAATAACTGTTCAAGCAATTAGTTCATGGATAAGGTTCTAGGTTTTGAGAAAGAGTATTCACTAGGAAAAAAAACTCAAGCTGATTGGCATTGAGCTTGCACAGTGCAAACCTATGTAAATGAGCTTCTCGATGTCATAACTTACAAAAACTGATTCACAAAGTAAACCACCAAATATAGGAACTCCATGCCAAGCAGTGAGACACAAGATATTAACTCTACAAAGATGCCCCAGTACAACCACCTCATAAGAGTACATATTAAGTCTTGAAATAAGTCAAATAAAGAGAACAGGCCATTGATTTCTTAATAATGGAAATTGTGCGCAATATTTGATTCCTGAAACAAGGACACATCAAATAAGTCTATGGCATCTTGCGAGTGGATTTTAAGAAAACATTACATGTATAAAGCTAGGTCGCTCAGATACTCCTCCAGAGGACTATCTGCGTCTAACATGATACTTCGTCAACACACGTGTCAGACATGGTTTGCACATGTCTGGGTTCCAAAGAGATCCAAAATATGTTAAAAGTGATTTGGCACTGTCCCACTTTCCGGATAGTAATCTGCTAGCCTTATTGAGATAACAAAAGGCAACTATTTTGCATATATATATATATATATATATATATATATATATATATATATATATATAGTTTTGCCCTAGTGAGCGTTGTAGCATATCTTATCGAGCATTCTCTACGGGATAGTTACGGAAATTCTAAAAAACATAAGTAGTCATTCTCTTAAAAAAAAATCTAAATCTCTATTTAAAGATAGATTAATTTTAGACTTGTTTTAAAGATGGATTAGTTTTAAAGATAGATTATTTTTAAAATATAGATTATTTTTACCATTAACATTAAAACTAATATTAAATTAACATTAATATTAATATTAACAATAATATTAAAGTTATATTAACATTAAAAATTAATTTAATATTAAAATTAATATTAAACTAATATTAAAATTAACATTAATATTAATATTAATATTAATATTAATACCAAATTTAGTATTAACATTAATATTGAAATTAATATTAACATTAGAATTAATATTAATTTTAACATTAATGTTAACATTAATGTTAATATTAGTTCTAGTTTTAGTTTTGTTTTAATTTTAAATTATTTAGTTTTGGTTTTGGTTTTAATTTTAATTTTAATTTTAATTTTAATTTTAATGTTCAAAAAATTATATATCTTTAGAAAACAATGTATCTTTAAAAATATTCGATCTTCTAAAAAACTAATCTACTATTTAAAAAATATCTTTAAAAATAATCTATCTCTAATAAGAAATCTATTTTTAAAAATAATATATCTTTAAAAAAATCTAAAAAAATAATCTCTCTCTAAGGAGAGATTTAGAAAAAAAAAAATTCAAGAGAAAGACTAAGTATGTTTTATTGTTGTTTAGAATTTCCATAATTATCCGGTAGAAAATGCTCCATAAGATAGACCTTAGAAGCCAGAAGCGGGAGCGGGGACGGAAGCGGAGGCGGGAGCGGGGACGGAGAAGCGCGACTACTTAGAAGATTCTAAATTTGGGAGCGTGATGGGAGCTTGCGCTAATAAATTTATAATGTTTATTAATTATTGTTATCAAAACTTATAAATATCTTAAAATTTATTAGAATTTATAAAGTTCAGTTCAAAGTTACAGAGAGATCTTTCGCATGTTAATTTTTTATGACGTCAAAGTAAGAAATCTTTAGTTTCTTGGTACTTTGATAAATGTGTATTGAAAATATTCCAATTTCTCTCACAAAATTTATGTCTTCTAAAATTATGGTCATATTATGGGAAGCGATCATGTCGTCGGGCAAACAAGCTTCTGTTCCCGGAGAAACGAAGCACCCGTCATCGGGGAAACGAGCTCCAAACGAGCTCCCAAGTAAGAAACGCCGAATCGAAGGTACTTACTGAGATTCGTTGACCTCCTAGGAGTTTCTGGCTTCTAAGAGATAGACTACAACGCTCACTACAACAGAACTTTTTGTGTGTGTGTGTGTATATATATACACACAAACACACAAAAGTTGCCTTTCAGTTCAATATTATTAATGGTATGTATGTCATAATGGTCATACGTTTCCTTCATATTTGTTTATTTCATTATAGTTTGTGGATTTGTTATGAAAATCTTTACAGGCTGATAGGATCCCTAGATTATATATATATATATATATATATATATATATATATATATATATATATATATATATTTTGGAAGAAGGTAATTGTATTAATTAAATCAAAAAATTACAAATACAAAATGGTGCGCCTTCTCTCTCATTATACTAACATCAGGCTCAATATTATGGATAATTCCAATGGTGGAAATTATCGACCCCTCAAAGATACGATTGTTCCGTTCCTACCAGACATGTGACCGTTGCAGCAAATCTGATACAGACCTCATTGTACCAAGCAAAACATTTTCGCTTCTCTTCTGATGACCTCGACAATTGCTCTCCAGTCATGGATCCCCCTACTGGATAAGTCCAACCTATCATGTTGGGCTAGCCAAATATTCCGTGCCACCGAAAATTGGAAGAATAGGTGTCATGGATTCATCCCTCTGTCGGCACAGTATACATTCCTGGGCCTCCAGCTGCAGTCCAAATCTCCGCAACCTATCGAGTGTGAGTAGTCTTTCCAAGCTCAATTTGTATAGACACAACTGCATTTTACGAGCAACACCTTTGGTCCATACCACATCCGCCAAGAATTGACTCCATTATTATGAAGCAAATTATTAATTATTTCGAACAAATCTCGAAATTCGAAACTGGTCCGTTTTAGGGATTGGCAACTTACCCATTCAGTGACTTTGGCACTCCATCTCCGGGTGTGCGACTCTGACAGCATTAGCTATGGCTCTATGTGCGAACCGCTCCGTCCCAGTATTATTCCAAATCCATACATCAGTCTGAAGTGATGTGTCCACCCTCATCGTCCGAATGATCTCCCTGAATTGTCGCGTGCCGCCATGTAACTCCGGACGTCAGACTCCATTCCTCAGAATGACACTCACATGTTCCCTCATTACAGTCCCTCGAAACGCCATTGACCCTTCTCGCTTTATCAAGCTTTGGTGTGCAATCCATAGATCAAATCATAGGTCTGTGGTCTCACCATATTTGAAGCCCTCGAGATCAAGTACTTCAATTAAGAGCGGTATAAAGTAATACTTTTGAAAACAATGGAGTCATTATTGTTTGAAGACCTACTCCAAAAATTCTGTCCCCTCAAGTATTTGTTCTTCATCCAAGCTGTCCATAGCGAGTCTCTCGAAAGAAACTTCCAAGTAAGCTTCAGCCCAGCCACATTCCGGAGCAGTCGTAAAGGCTGCAGATCTACTACGCCTTATGCGTTCGACAGAGGGTGTCCCACCCTATAGCATGTCCCTCCTCTCCAAACAAAGTTGACACAAATTTTCTCGATCCTATTAATCGTAGAGATTGGAAGAAGTATAGCCTGTAACCAAAAGCGAGCAATCGCCATAATGATTGCGCGAACCAGCTCAATCCGTCCTCCAAAAGATAGGTTTTGGGTATGTCACCCCTCAACTCTCCTCTTTGTATACTCAACTAGACTCTGACAGTCCATATCTCTGGCGTAATTGACATAACGGGGTCCCCAAGTATTTGACCGGAAGCTCACCCCGCTCTACTCCCAGAAGTGATACAAGTTCCTCATTATTCTGGCAGTACTTATTAAAGCCTTGCTCTTGTCCCGATTCATGTGTAGATCCGAGTATAAACCGAACATCTCTATGATAGAGGCCAGCTGAGTCATACCCCCCTTGTTGGTTTCAAGCAAACCAGTAGATCATCTGCATAAATCAAATGCGAAACATGAGGTGTCACCCTCCTGTGAAGCGGAATAATCTGTTTCCTAAGTACTGCAACCTCCATGAGACACGAGAAATATTCCATGACCAGAGTAAATAAATAAGGCGACAGTGGGTCACCATGCCTCAACCCCCTGTTGCTTCCAATGAATCCATGGGGCTGCCCTCGGATGAGCACAGAGAAAGTCGGGGTTGTGATACACTCCCTAACCCTGGCCACCCACCTACTACCAAAGCCCATAGCAAGCATGATCTGACAGACAAATTTTCGGTTCACGGTATCATATGCCTTCCGAATATCCAGTTTGATGCTAGCCTTGTCCCCTCCTGGTTTATTAAAATCTCGTACCATCTCATGAGCTAAAAGGTTCTTGTCACCAATATCCCTCCCTTTGATGAATGTTGCATAGTACGAAAAAATTAGCTCCCGCATAATGCTCTCTATCGGTCGACACATCAAATACGTAATCAGTTTGTCCGCGAGCGAACTAGTACCCTCCTTCGAAATAAGTGTGAGAAAAGTATGGTTCAACTTCCATAGAAGAATGTCCTTCTCAAAGAAATCTGTGATCACCTTTAGCACATTGAACTTAATCTCCTCCCAGTGCACCTGATAGAAGCGGCTGCCAAACCCGTCAGGCCCCGGTGCTTTGTTTGGGTCCGCCCTATTGATAATCCCTTCCACCTCTTCCATTGTCACCGGAGCCAATAGAACATAATTACCGTGTGGTGTAACCACACGCTTGCAAACCAACTTAGGAAACATGGTTAAATAATTATGTTGATTGTACAAGTCTGAGTAATACCTCACTGCTTTCTCTTGGATGTCCTTTGGGGCTGCCACCTCCTTTCCGTCGCCAGTAATAAGCTTGCTGATATGGTTGTGATGCTGACGTTCTCTCACAACGTCGTAAAAGTACTTCGAGCATCTATCGACATCCCGCATCTACGAACACTTCGCCCTCTGCGTCGGTTCTATTTTCTCCTGGAACCTGATAGCGCCGACATCTTTGACAACCTTTTTTTTCCTCTGCAGCTATATCTTCATTTAGAATGTCTTCTTAAAGCTTATGTTGCACCTCCCGGAGGTGTTGTTCCTCCTCTTGGAGCTTTCGGACCGGAATCAACCTGTTTCAAGCCTTTAGACCCGTCTTCACCTTCTTCAGCTTGCTGACGAGCCGAAATTGAGAGTTTCCTCTAACAATTGTTTGTAGCCCCCATCGCACTACCTCCTTAAATCACTCGAGAAGCACTCACTTGTTATACCGGAAAGGTCACGCATTGGACCTGGTTGGTCAATAAGTTGTATGCAGACCGGAGAGTGGTTCCGAAGTGTCGGTCATCATCCCTTTTGGCCTCAGACCAGGATGCTTGTCGAACCAACTCCGGTTTTTCAAAGTCCGATCCAGCTGACACGCCACTCGCTTCTGGACAGCCTTGTTGTGCCACAGATGCCCCGTGCTCTCCAAAGGTTGTAAGCCAAACTGAAGGAGACAGTGTTGAAAATCTTGGAGGACACAATCTGGAACCTCTACCGCTCACCTTCTCATGTCTGTAGAGCAACGCATTAAAATCTCCCATAACGACTAGAGGAATTTCGTATTGGGCATCCACCATTCTGCTCAGCCAGCCGAGATCATGCCATAAGCCCTCCCTCTTTCGTCTGTCATTGTGCCCATAGGCTACACCCAGAATAAATTTGAAGCCTCCCTTATTAGCAAAATATACCGCAATCAATTGGTCAAACAACTACAACACTTGCTCATCCCAACTCTGAGAATCCCACCTAACCCAAATGTGGGCCATGTCGCAAAGATGCAAGTTATGGACCTGACTCCAGTTTGTAGGTGTCCTTCGTGCTATCCGTCTTGATTTTAGTTTCCAGCAAGGCACTAATACAACATTTTTTCTTCCTTAGCACCTCGCAGATCTCTTTCCATCTAGCCAGGACGCAAGTCCCCCTCACGTTCCACGCGATTAATGACATTAAATCAGTGATTCGGGCCCATACATATCATCTGAGTCATTAACTGGGTAATTAACGACCTCGTTCTAACCATCATGTACTGCCTCCTCGACAGCTGTCTGGTGCACTTCTTTACATCGCGGGTTGTCAATGTACAAAACCTCCCCCCTGCGAATATTGTACACTACACCTAGTGTCGTCCCGCAAAGGCAATGTGCGTCTTTTCTTGCTCTCATTACCCGGAACGACGTTGCCTCCTCCCCCTTCGATCGACTGCAGCTACTTCTGTTCTTTTGAGCTCCTCTGGTATATTGCCTCATCGGTTCCATCCTCCCTCCGCCCCAACCCGCTACACCCCTGGCCGGTGTAGTATTTTGTGCCTGGAACACAACCAAGCTTTGATCCCCTCCAGACCCTCATTCTCCTTCTCCATCCATGCTATTCTCAGTAGATGTACGTCGAGCATTTGGACAGAACCAACGCTTTATCGAGCTCAGTATCGATCTCCCGCCCGTTCGGCGTAGTAAACTCCGTCCTCTCTGCTATTCCCGCATCGCTGCTCTGGACGTTCCTCTCATGACTGCTAGAGGTGCCTGTCTCAGGGATGTTTGTCACCATACCCTCCTGTCTATTCCCGTTGATGTTCTCAGCTGCGTCACCTGGTTGATGTGTCTCAACCGCCTTGCAATCTCAAGATGGATGGCAAAACACTTGCAATACTGGCAAACCGGCAGGACTCATTAATAATCAACCCGCTGCAGGCACACCTCTCCCGAAGGTAGCTCATACTCGACGGTTTGTGGCAGAACCCTCCATGCCTCAATCTCAACAAAGATCTGAGCATAACCCAGTCTGGCTCTTTTCATAATCGTTTCATCCGTCTTGATAGGTGAACCAACTATGCTTGCCACCAGCATCATCATGTCTATGCTCCAATAGTTGATCGGTCATTCAGGAAGTTGGATCCAGACTAAAATCGACTTCAATACTTCCCTTTCGCACTTCGATTCTTTGCTCCAGGCCTTCATAATGATTAGCCTTCAATCAAATGTCCACGGACCCCCTGTAGGATTTTGTCCATGTCTTCCTTCATCCCGAACCGAACATAATAGAAGCCGTTCTCGCGCGAGAATATTTCCATGCTCCACTTCGGTCGCCATACTCAGGTAGCATAGGCACGAATCTGTCCGTAGAACGGACGGTTACCAACGACATACAACACGACAGTGTTCTTCCAGTACTTTGTCGTCTCCGCCAGATGCACCTCCGTGAACACAGCCCGGACCTTATCCCCCACACGTTTGGGGGCGACAAACCTCATCTGCACCAACACCTGAGCGTCGTACTTCCGAAAAAATGAAGCCCACGATTTACCATGTACTTGACCATCCGTCGGTTGTTTTCCTTTCTCCGCCGCCGTGAAACGTCTCAAATCCACTCGTCGAGACGCATCCCCGTTGCCCAGGTTCGGATTGCTCTCTGGATTGCCATGTCCCGTCAGCCCCTCTGACGACACCCCCCATAGTTGATCAGCGGTTTGGCGTCGCATCCTACGCCATGCCTCGCCAATCCCCATCGTCGACCGCGTCTCCGTCCGCCTGGCCGCCATGGCTGCTGGCGGTCTCTGATTGTTGAACGCCCTCCACTGCAGACGCTTCCGCCGGACAACTGTTGTCCAGCCACCTCCCTCCGCCTTCCCACCTAGTCGCGCCGGTCCCACCACCACCTTCGGGTACTCCCTCGGTCGGGTTCCCTCCCTGGATCCCAAGCAATCGCGGGTGTTGGCTGATCGCCAAACCCTAGCGGCGGCGTTAAGGTTCCCATCTTTTTCTCCATTATATATATATATATATATATATATATATATATATATATATATATATCCGTTCTAATAGGCTTGCAAACCTACAATATGGTACACCAACGTCTGATTTAACGGAACGGAAGTTCTCCGCAAAAAATAATCTAATTCCGTACGGAAGTATTCCGCAGAAATAATCTAAATCCGTAGTAAATATTCCATCTTTAGATTTAATTAAAGAAAGATTTAAATATTCCCTCTTTAGATTTAATTAAAGATAGATTCAAATCATTTGAAACATTTCTAAAGATAGTCATAATATTTACTAGATTTAATTAAAGATAGATTTAAATACTAAACATTAAAATATGAAAGTCCCAATATTTACTAGATTTAATTAAAGTTAGATTTAAATACTAAATATTAAAAATATGAAAGTCCATCGGAATATTTTTAATATTTAATATCTAATTATAACTTAAGAAAGTAATTTAGCATTTAATTCAAATAATAGAATTAACTAAAAAAAATTCCGATGTATTTAATTATATCTTAAGCAACCTATCATTTGAAACATTTCTAAAGATAGTTTTAATATTTACTAGATTTAATTAAAGATAGATTTAAATATTAAATATTAAATATTAAAAATATGTAAGTCCATCAAAATATTTTTAATATTTAATATTTAATTATATCTTAAGAAAGTAATTTAGCATAAATAATAAAAATAACTAAAAATATATTTTGATGTATTTAGTTATATCGTAAGAAACCTATCATTTGAAACCTTTCTAAAGATAGTTTTAATATTTACTAGATTTAATTAAAGATATATATATATATATATATATATATATATATATATATATATATATAATGGCCGAAGACCCAAGCAATTCGAGAGACTTGGAGGTGGCAGCTAGGGCAGAGGGTTGTTGGTTGAAGATCCAATTGTTGATGTAGGGCGGAGGGTTGTTGGCGATGAGGCAATAACATCAATGAATGGCTAGACCATAGTGGAGAGAACAAGGGATAAAAGAGATCTCTCTAATAGGGCTCCTACTCAAAACTGCTAACGAGGAAGCAGTGATAGGGGATTGAGGCCTGAATCGAAACGACATAGGGGTCAAGACACGGACAATCCTCAAGTTCCAAGAATGCAAGAGCCATTTCATTATCAGGACAATGATGGGACGCACATAATGTCGATCGACATAGGCCAGGAGGATTAGTACTTTGAGGGGAGTGCATGACAAAAAAAGGAGGTGGACCTACAGTGCCTATGGTACCACAGAGGATTGCTCCTCGGGTTGCCCCTATAAGAAGGGAGCCTCTGGTAATGTCCAAAGGCGAACCAATCTCTTGGGCTGCGGTGTGCAAACTGCCAAAGATACAAGAGGAATTGGAGTTGCAGTACATGGAGCTGATCGCCGTCGGTAGGTCCATATGGCTGATATTACGCTGGATAACATAGTCAAAGTGGTGGAGTACTGGAGCAACATCATGGTGTTGTACGTGATCAGATCGAAGCCCTTTTATGGCCATTGCGTAAGCAATTCTCGAGTAGCGACCAAAGGGGGAGATGGAGGTCTACTACAGAGAGAATGGCTTCTTCATAAAGTTCGCGTTGGCAGAAGACTTTGATATACCGACGGCACACTGGTTCATACCGTCGGTATACCGATTTTTATATATTTGTGCTCTCTGTCATTAGAGCGACATACCGACGGCACACTGGTTCGTACCGTCGGTATACCGATGTTTTATATTTTTGTTCTCTCTGTCTTTAGACCGGCATACTGACGGTACACTATATCGTACCGACGGTGTGCCTGTTATAAATTGTTTTGAATTCTTCAAAACTCCAACGGTCAGATTTGATGTATTTATTGTACCCAACGGATTGATTTATAGTCGTTACTGTAGAGTGAACGATATACCGACGGTATATTATAGTATACCGACGATATACCGTTGGATGACACTTCTGTGCAGTAAATGTTTTTTGACTTTTAGTTTTGTATTTAAGGACATTGAATCTCTTCATTCAATTTATCATTTTGAGCTTTAATTTTTCTCAACCACCAAAAGACTTTGCTCTTTAACTCTACCAAGCTTTTGATTTGCCATCTACCAAAAAGTTTATCCAAGAGTTGTAACTTTGATCTTCACTTGTTCTAGAAGATCAAAACCTATTTCTTGTGTGAAAGAAGTTCGCGAGCCTTCGGATCAAAACTCGTGTGTAAGAAGTTGTCGAGTCTTCGGATCAAACCTCGCGATGTACTATTTGGTTAAATAATAGATTCAAGCCGGACAGGAGTTTCTGGGACTGGAGTGCCTTCGAGAAAGGATACCAGGATATATCGCGTGTTTGCTTTCTCGCTTCCTTTTTATTACGCATTATTACTGCTAATTGAGCTTATAGTTTTATTACCCTATTCACCCTCCCCCCTCCTAGGGTTCTTCAATTTGGTTTGCAACTATCCTAAAATATACTTCAATAATGACAAATAGTAATGGGGTTCTAACCATAGTTTGCAGTATCGGTCGATACAGATAAAACTGAAACCGATACGATATAACTCATTCCAATATGATTTGGTATGTCCCGATCTGATATCGACTGTGACCGATATTGACTGATACCGACGTTGGGGATCTCTTTTTCAGTCAATTCGACAAAGAAAATTGAACGGAAAAGACCAATCGTCAAGGGTGTAAAAGCATAGTAAGGTTGTAAAAGAATGTAAATGAAGAAAACGTACTTATCGTAAGTAAACAAGTCAGCAATGGTGATTATTATTTCATTAAAATTCAGAAGTATTCAAACAACACAAAAAATACTTAATATTATGCCTAAATGTATAAAATAGTTTTTCTAATTTTTTAATAATTATTTTCTTTTGATACCAAAAAAAAAATCTAATACCATGATCCGAAACCACCGATAGTGCCGATAGCTAATCTTGATACTCATAGGACGGGTCCGATACCGATCCTACAAACCTTGGTTCTAACTAGGAGATGTGCCTATCATTTCTCGATAAAATATGTAAATAAGTTTGTGCATCAGTATATACAATGATATCCATGTTGTACAGGTATCATTTTTTTTCTAAAATGTGCAATATTCCAAAAGTGTATTGTATTTTTATCCAAGTCCATGTCTATGCAACCAAGGTATAAAAGAACATGCAAGTAAATTGAAGGCCTTCGAACAGGTCTCAATGAGAGTAAGAGTCAATACAACAACAAAGACTCTCCCAAATTTTTGGATCGGCTGTTTGAATCATTTTCTTCCATTCATCTTTGTTAAGGGTCATGTTCTCTCCAACACTAACAAAAACCATATCCTAAATGGCTGGCCTTTGATAATTAACCTAAGAAATTAGGAGAAGGGCAGGCAACTTAGTTGATCATGAACATTTGATATTTAACAAAATTGGAAGGTACAAACAATTTTTATGTGGGCATGAAAAATTGGTACTATAATAGCCACTTAGCAAAAATATCCATTAGCAATCCGAAAATGCAATTAAAACAAACTTTACCGATCTATGAACTTCTAGTTATGGATTATACCTCTTCATCTTCCTGTAGAAAAATTCTCAAGTCAACACTTTGCTTGAGTTCAGGGTGAGAAGCTACTCGATTTATAAATATATCCAGTGCTTGACGCCTCATTTCAATAAACTCAGCATTGAACCTGAACTTCTCTGAGTAACACAGATTGATGTCAGTCGCTGCTAACCAATTGGACTTCCAACAAACAGTTTAGAAGATGTAGGTGCAAGAAAAATTTCTTAAGCAATTAAAGGAGAAGAGTCTTAGAATCATATTAGTAATTTCACAGGAAGCACTCTTACAGATGCAATTGTTTTTTAGTTTTCAGACACTAATCTGCTTCAAAAGCATATGGAATATTAAAAATAAACATGTCAGAAAGCTAATACTTTGGGAGAAAAATATTTTTCATATCAAAGCAATTGCAACTCAAAACTGTTGGAGTTATGACTTACAAAAAAAGGTTTTTATGTGAGTAGATATCTTTGTTTTTATAATGACAACAACGATAAAAGGAATCAATAGACATGACGGGAGCGAACTCATGCCGCTAAAGTATGATTCAGAGAAGCTACAAACATCAATGAGTAGCATCATGATATGCCCCCTATACAATTATGTATCATGATATGCCCCCTATACAATTATGTGTCATTAAGTCGTATACAGATGTCAGATCAGAATAAAACACAAAACTATGCAGTCAATTCCATGACCTGATATATCATTCACAATATGGGAAGCTGGTCAATTTACAAAAGTTATTGCCGAACTCACAATGCTTAGGCTCACTAAGTTATATATTCCTCTAATCATGACATAGAGATCTCGCGAACACATGGGTAGCCTAAGAAGCAGGGACACTCCAAAATTCATGCCGTGTTCGTATCGTGTCGGACTCGTGTATCGAATATACTACAGGCATCCAAAATACATTAGGACACCAAAATAGGTTCTGAATCCGTGTCGCCATGTTGAATCCGAACTCACAATGCTTAGGCTCACTAAGTTATATATTCCTCTAATCATGACATAGAGATCTCACGAACACATGGGTAGCCTAAGAAGCAGGGACACTCCAAAATTCATGCCGTGTTCGTATCGTGTCGGACTCGTGTATCGAATATACTACAGGCATCCAAAATACACTAGGACACACCAAAATCGGTTCTGAATCCGTGTCGCCATGTCTGAAACATGTCATGTTGAATCCGTGTCCATGCAACATAGTGGGTAGCCTTCATATTGAACGTCAACACCAAAATCCAGTCTCACTACTCGAGTTTGTCACTTGGATTTGTGATGTCAATAAACCACAAAGCAAGTTCAACTAATTCAATTTTACAATTAGGATTTGTAGGAAATATAACCAGTAAACAAGTTCTTTATATTGATTAAACAAAAAATGATGTAAGGAGACCTAGTTGTTATTGGCTTTGAAATTAACTTCTACGACTTACGCAGAAAAGACTTATCAGGAAGAGCGCAATTCAACAGCAAGCCTTCGAGAAAGGCACAAGCTTTGACTGTAAGGAAGATGCCTTCAATACGTACTTGGATTTCTCATAATAGGGTGTACAACTTGTTGAAGAAGATCCCATGTTTGCACATGAGAACAACATACGCGGTACATATTTGACTTTGATTTAGAAGGAGTTTGACGTCGATTCGACGTCTTCGTCGATTGTTTGGTTCCAAAACGTCGTCAATTGAAGTAGATTGCTCGAAAGATCCTCCAAGCAGTGCAACAGATCTTTCGACAAAGACGTCGACAGAATTTTGGTAGAATAAGAGAAAAAAAACTCGATCAACTCATTGGTTTCACACCTGGATTTAAAGTTGGATTTTATTCTTATTCATTATGTGTCTCTTCTAAAAAAATGGCTCGTTTTATAGCCATACAATTCAACCATAAGATAACGCAAAATAATTCAAAGAATAAACAAAGAATCCAAAGGAAGATATCATATCCAAAATAACCTCAAAATAACAAAAAAAACAATAAAGATAAACACATAATCTAATGTGTGAAAAAATTCCTACCCAAAATTGGTAAAAAACTTAGAAGAAGATTTTTTTTCATAACAAATCTATCTCAAACTCATCAACCAAATATCTTCGTACATTTTGCAAGCTAACTACTTCGTACTCGAGCTCGTCTTTGTCTCGTGTCGCATCTTGGTCGAGTCTGATCCTCATCCACTCTCCCCGACTTAAAAGATTCACCACCTGGTGAATGGTGGTAAGATACTTTGTTAATACACCCGTGTCTAGCTTCTAGTGATCATCCATAGTCAGCCATGAATAGTCAGACTCTGCTCGTCCACGCAATACACTAAGAAGTGAAGGTAGCCTCCATCTTTAGTGGAGACTATCCTGTCATCAATAACATCCTCGATCTCAAGTTTCATGTGCCTCCAATGTGGTAACGATGGTGGAGGCGGTGTTACTGGTCCAGACACGGTATCAGATTGTCTACCTGTGGAAGGTAAACCTGGAGAACCTGCAAGGTTAGAATCATAGAAAGAATATATCATAGGCTCATGAAACGGTGTTAGGCCCTCCACATTGAAGATTGAACACATGGATGATCATTATATCTTAAGGAATATTCATCTCATATTTCTCCACAAAACTCGGTAAGGACATGTCCGTCTGACATGCAACTTCTTCACAATTTCACGAGGGAATCTCTAGTCTCACTCACACAAGTACCTCATCACCCATAGCAAATTATTACAAGCTCATGTGACCATTAACTGTCAATTTATATAAATTATTGCTTACAACTAATCTTCTATGAATATTAATATGTGTAATACCCTGCTCCTGGCAGTAGCCTTGTATTGGCTTGTTTGTCTGAATAGCCTAGTTGGACTTGGCATTATGCAGAGAAATTATTTTGGTATCGATGTAATCAAGAAGGAAAGGCAATTCGTCAAAAGTCAGTGATTTTGATCATGCATTCTTTTATATCCACTCATTAATAAAAAAGAACTCTTCTTAGTCTTTGTTTCTATATTCCTATAAGATTGATGATACTAAAATATAAAAACCGAGATAAAAGAGAGATGTATGCTTTAATTCATGTTGGTTTATAAGTAAACGGCGATGAATAAATGAACTTATTGTTAAACAGAAAAAATTGTATAGTAGATATTGAACAATCATTGAACCGATTGTTCTATGAAAGTGGATTGTTTTGGGACCGTTGGGTCGACAGTGATAATTTGGGATAATTGAGTCGCCAGTGATATTTTGTTGGCCGTTGAGTAGCTAGCTGTATTAACCTTGGAATGGGAAGGTGGTTTGCGAGCTACGGCTCGAGGAATATGATATATGAAATGAAAACGTGTTGATATAAAGATTATTTCAAGTTTCTATTATCATGCATGTTATATTTTATAGCTAAGTTGCATATGCATGCATGGTTATGGACAACATGTGCACAAGATTTTAGTTCCTTGAACGGTATCGGCGGCTATGGAACCGATTCGAACTAGGAGGAACAAGAATAATTGGTGATGACGTACAAGCATAGGAATTAGGGACCTTTAGAGAGGCTAGCTACCTCCACTATAAGGGACGTCATTTTACCAATGAATAGTCTAAGATGGTGTGTCACAAGTGACTGTCATCTAGTTAGGTTGTATGCTAATAACTACTATTTTGCAGTCCTAACCAATTGATGCAGGGACAGACTTGTAAACTTAACAGTAAGTTCTAATGTATCTTTACAGAGACGGGAAAATACGAAGCTAATATTATTATTATAATCCTTGTTTTGCATGGAATGAAGGTGAGTATGGTAAGAATCACTATATAGTGATATGATTGTATTCTATTTTCTTGTTTATAACTTGTTAATCGACCATAGAGAAGTAGAAAGATCACATAATAACTTTACATGTTCTCACACCATTACGGTATAGATTTAGTTGACTCGGGTTGAGACCGTTCACCAATGCATTTTCCAATGTGCTGACCCACGCCTCTACGGGTGTGGAGAATAACTTGGACAATCTGAGATTTTCGGAACTCTTCGACAAGTTGAAGCTTTCCTTTCGAGGATGTTATCTTTTATTATAAAAGACTGTATGAAACATTATTCATTGTATTAGTTTCATGAGTTGTAAGTCAAGATGGCATATTTCAGTTGGCCATTGAGAGCCCTCATATTTTGCTGCAAATTATCAATAAATAGAATTGTTTTCATATATTTATTGTCTATCAATTTTCTACTTATTCGACTACAATGACCTTGTTTTTAGATGCGTTATCAATTATGCACATCCATGTCTTCTATAAGTACAATTTAGACTTTGTCGCTATTGTCACAAGCATACAATTTATCAGCCCTCTCACCACTAAGATTAGGTTCTATGATTGCTATAAGAACAGGGTTATACATAGTCATGAAACTCCAACAATGAGACTACACAAAACAAAGTCGACCTGATGTCTTGGTGTTGAATTCCTACCAAGGTGAAGGTAGCTATGAGCATGAGAGTGCCATGCCATAAAACCTAGTAAGCAAGTTGGTAGGTAGGTCTACATTTTGGATATGATGTTTAAGCTCATGCAACCAAGGTTTGCACTCCAAGTTCTCCAAGACTATAAAAAGTCTACAAAAAGAGAGAAGATGATACAAGTGTTTCAACTTAAGAAGCAGGGACACTCCCAACATATGAGCCGTGTCATGTCAAACGTGCATCAGACACCAAGGCTCCCTAAAATACACTAAGACACACCAAAGTAGGTTTGGTGTCCGTTTCCTTACCGTGTTATGTCCTATACATGTCCCTGCAACATAGGTGTCAAGTTTCATGTTGATGGCTAATAATAAGAACTAGATAATTAAAAAATAAAAGTTTGTATGATCAGTTCTGCAACATGCACAATTTGTATTTTACCTTAATACTTGAGAAATTTCAAATGACTGAATTAAAATCACATGACTTAGACATTCTGAAGGATGAACTGAACCTCGAACAACCGTCGAACTACTGCAGTCAAAGTTCAGCCAAGAGAATACACAACATGCTCAGATTTTCTTTGAATGGTCTACATAAAGAAAAACTTAGCCTTCTTATTTGATTTGTTGGTAGATTGACAGCCAGTTGTAGTCAATCCTTTCCTAAAGACAACTATTATCAGTATTATGATGGAGACGACTTTAGATGATTATGGTGATTCCATAGCTGTGCTTTGAGGTTATCTTTAACCAGTCAAAAGTTCCCACAATATATAAACAATTACTGTAAAGACAAAATGTTGCACCCTTAAGAGAAAGTAGAGATATGTAAAGTTTGTGTTGAGAGTATTAGTGGATGTTTAGTCCCACATCTAGTAGAATAGTAGAGAGAGAGGTTAGCCTCTCCTACATATATGTAGTCCCACCCATCAATAAAATTAAGCCAAGTATTAACCAAGTTTCTATTTGGTATCAAATTCAAATCCCCCTACCCTTCTCTAAACCCAAACCCTAACCCTCTCACAGCCGCCGACTCCCCCTCCCCTCCCTTCTTTCCCCGCCGGCCCTGACGACCGCCTGGCCATGCGCCGCCGGCCTGCCCCGCCTCCAGCAGCTCCCGCCGGCCCCGCCGACTGCCTGGCGACGCGCCGCAGCGCCGCGGCCTGCCCCGCCGCCACGGCTGTTGTCGTTGCGATCCCGGCGACCCCCGTTCCCGACGATCTTCTTCTTCATCTTCTCTGCTGCATGTTGTAACTCGGTTCTGTCCATATGCAACTGCGATTGCACGGAAGACCGAAAAATTTAATTTTCTGATTATTGTTTTGTAGCAGTAAGTTGTAATCGGGATACTAATTATATAGTTGCTTGTTGGATCAAGATATATCAGTGAGAGAACTCTTGTGTGAACTCCTTATCTCCGACTACAACTGTCAGTTTATCCTTCTCGTCAAGCCATGCGACCTCAGGTCGAAACCGTGCACAGGACGTAAGCAACGACTCTCAGGAACACCGTTGTCGCTGAAGGAGGAACAGTAGACGTGGAGAAAACGGTGATCAAAGGTGAAGACAATCTAGATCTGTCATCGTCTTGCTGATCTTGCTGATGGAAGAGGACAAGAAGAAGACGATGGAGACGATATACGGCAAGTTGACGGCCCAAGAGACGAAGGCTTTGGTGGACGATCTCTTCTCCAAGAGGCTGACCGAGACTAGCTCCTGTGGTGCACACGCAGATGTGGATCATTCACCATACAAAATAAAAAAATTGGAGAAACAGGAGATAAAATTGAAGGGTACTTCCAACTACTTGAAGTGGTCGCGTCAGGCGATGCGGACTCTGAAGGCAAGAGGCTTGGTGGGCTATATGAATGGCCAAACCAAGGCACCTGAATATCACTCCTCACAGAAATTTGTTGTGTGGGAGATCGTCAATAATGTTGTTGGATGGTTGACAGCCTCATTGACCGACCAAGTGTCGGACAACGTGGAAGCAACGGAGGGTGCTAGTGCTATTTGGTTGACGCTGAGAGATATGTACTCAGGGTCGGACAACCCTGTAAGGGTTTTCCAACTACAAGATGAACTTGATAAGATGGTCCAAGAAGATCACACAATCTCTGAGTATGCGGCTCTGCTGAAGAAGTATTGGTCAGATCTCGACCACTATGACCCCATTGCGTGGAAGATGAGTAAGTGGAACCGACATTTGCGAAACATTGTAAGAAGTTCATGGAGTATGTTTCGTAACAGAGGATGATAAAGTTCTTGAAGGGGCTATGGTACTTGGACAGGGGTGGACTGGATGCAGCACTAGCGTCACTGGTGGAAGAAGCACAACCGGAGGGGCTGCGAAGAATAGTGAAAGCAAAATTATTACTTCAACATCAGCGCATGGGACACTCTTCACTCAGTCTACTGAGTCGGATGTATCCATCTATGTATCAAAAGGCTAATAAACAAAAGTTGGTTTATGATGCTTGTGAGCTTGTAAATATACCAAAAGCTCTTATGTGAGTTCTGGAAATAGAAGTTTAGCTGCTTTTGATATAATACACCCTGATGTGTGGGAACCTTGTCCTACAACTGGAGTTAATGGTTTGTCACCTTTATTGACTGCTACACTCGTGTCACCTGGGTATATCTAATGAAGAGTAAGAGTGATGTCTTTGCATGCTTTCAAGATTTTTATCGTATGATTACAACACAGTACAGTGCTAAAGTGAAGATTTTGAGACCTGACAATGGGACAGAATACACCAACAAGGCTATTGAAGAGAACTTATCAGCCTATGGGATACAGCATCAGACTTCGTGTGCCTATACACCAGCACAGAATGGAGTGACAGAAAGGAAGAACAGACACATGTTGGAAGTAGCACGGTCAATGATGTTTGCCATGAATGTTCCTAAACACTTGTGGAGGCATGCTGTGTTGACGGCTGTATATCTCATCAACATGATGCCCTCAGGTGTTAAGATGGAAGACACCGTTTGAGATGCTTACAGGAGAGAATAAGTACATTATTTTTTCAAAGGTATTTGGATGTGTGTTTTGTGAAAGATAACAGACATGCTGTGGAAAAGTTGGACCATCGGACAGTGAAGTGCATCTTTATTGCCTACTCAGGGACTCAGAAGGAATACTTTTGTTAGAATCCGGTGGGGCGAAGGCTCTTTGTAAGCATGGACGTTACATTCAGAGAGATGGAACCATACTACCACAATGGTTCAGGTGAAGGCTCCGTATTTGGTGACACCTAACACAGGAGGTGTTAGGAGTAAGGGAAAGATGGGCCCAAGCATGATTGTCGGGTCAGTTCCATGTCCAATGATGGAAGCTGGTCCAAGGGAACAAGGAGGAGATAGCTAAGGTGAGAAAAGTGATGAGGATGCACATAATCAGGAGGAAGAAAGTGGTGACAATCAGAAGAAAGAAAATGATGCTCCAGTGCAGGGGAGAAATAGACTACAGAACAATCTACACAGCTCCAAGTCTACAGAAGGAGAAAGCAGCAGTCCACTACTGTGCCTATTGTCCCTACTGTGCCATGTCCCTCGCCTAACCATGTCCCAACTCTTGAAGATGCACCTCCCGCACTGAATCCCTCTGATTCGGATGTGGATCCCTCTGATTCGGATGGTATGATCTCTTCACCACTTCCTCATATTCCCTTAAGGAGATCTTCTCGCAGTAATGCGGGAAAAGCCCCTAATCGTTATGGTTATGAACATGACATTGCCAATTTATTATCCTACTCTAATATATCCCCTACCTATCGAGCATTCATTACATCGTTAGATACCACCTCTTTGCCTAAGTGTTGGCAGGAAACGAAGGAAGATCCAAGGTGGAGAGCTGCAATGTTGGAGGAACTTTGGGCACTCGAAAGAAATGGGACATGGGAGCTTGTTCCGTTGCCTAAAGGAAAGAGAAGTTGGATGCAAATAGGTATTCACAGTAAAGGAGATGCCAGAAGAAAATGTGGAGTGGTGCAAGGCAAGGTTGGTTGCAAAGGGATTCACCCAATCATATGACATCGACTATGATGAGACATTTGCTCCAGTGACAAAGATGAGCACTGTGAGAACCCTGGTCTCCCTTGCAGCAAACTATGGGTGGCAGCTGTATCAATTGGATGTGAAGAACGCTTTTCTTCATGGGGACCTACAAGAGGAAGTATACATGGGACCCTCCCGGGGTTTTGCACAAAGCAGTCGACGGAAAAGGTTTGCAAGCTAAAGAAATCACTGTATAGGCTCAAGCAATCTCCTCGAGCCAGGTTTGATAGATTCAGGAAGGCTGTCACAGGTATGGGGTACCGCCAGACCAATGCAGATCATACGATTTTCTTCCAGCATGCAAGAGGCCACATCACCATACTTGCAGTGTATGTGGATGATATAGTGATCAGAAAGATAAGTTGGGTGCAAAGGTAGGAGAGCATGTTGATCGTAAGAGATATCAGAGACTTGTAGGCAGATTGATTTATCTAGGCTACACTCGCCCTGATATCTCATTTATTGTGAGTGTAGTGAATTGCTACATGCATGATCCAAGGAAGGGTCACATAGATGCAGTTTTCCGTATCCTAAGATATCTGAAGGGGACAGCTGGAAGAGGGCTATAGTTCAAGAAAAATGGACACCTGGGTGTTGAA